>OMLB01055560.1:0-29243 GCA_900302555.1 Myripristis jacobus
GGAAAGGGGCGGGGGGAGAGGAAATAAAACGGTCTGATTAACATAAAAAAAGAAACGAAAAGAAAAAAGAAATCCGGAACTTTAAGTTGGATCCAGCGACAACGTTTTCCACCGGCTTTCCAGAGGATGCCATCACATTGCGTATTTTTGTGTCCATTCTTTTGCCGTTTTGCTGTATCTGGAAAAAAAGGAAAAGGAGTAAAATTTTAAATCAGCCAAGGAAGACTGTACATACTTCACTGTAATGATGATGCGCACACACACACGTCTTCACGACTGATTAGATTTGTTACGACTCATGCAGTGCTTGATGAATGAATCAAAATGTTGGGTGTTTTCCTGTAACGCATCAGACTTCCTTATCACGGGCTGTAAAAAAAAGCTGAGTAAAGTTCAGTGGGACGAACTTCCGAGCAGAAAAAAAAGTTTTCATGCTGCTGACAAGTTAGTTTTAACAGTGGCTGAGTTTACATGAACAGAGAATCCGGACCCTAACCTGGTTTTGGTTCCGCCTATGTACACCTGACATCTCAGAATAATCCAGAGTTTGGACTCCGATTATGAGAAACCCTGATAAAACTGCTGACTTACTTCCCTGTTAAAACCAAGCTCCTGTGGCCTGTAAACATCTCACTCACTTTCACTTTTTGTTTCCACGGAGGGGAAAACCGGCTGTGCTTAATTTGGTGCCCAGCCGGTCTTTACGTAGGCAGGCGCGGCGAAGATAAACCACCGAAACAGACTAGAAACTGTCAGCTGGTTTTGAAATCACATGACAGCCGGCCCCACGTGAAAACAACGGCACGGGTACACAAACAATAAATGTGCCCAGCATATTATAAATAGATCTTTTTTCAAAAACTAACTTGTCAAACTGAAATCCAAATTAGGTGAGGCAGGTTTCATTTTAGGCAATACTTTTCAAATCAAAATCCCTTACCCCTTTGTGTTTTCCTTCATCTTGCCACCTTATCTAAGCAGTGTAAACAGCACATGACCAGGGTGATTTTGGCATCAAAACAGACTGCTTCCGTTTTTTTTCCACCTATGGTAAGCGCCCTGCTGTTGCTGAGTGGAAAAAGGTAGCTGGCAGCTGAACGCGCTCATGCCATTTCATTGACAAACTGTTCTCATTGTGGGCGGGACACCACAGGTCTGCCAACTGGTTTAAAAATCACGGCGACAGACTTGGTCGCAGGGTATCAAAGGTGCATTCAAACAGTTTAACCCAAATAAGAGCTTTAGTGGAGTATAGCCAATTGCCAGGTTACCCTGTGCAAGTAAACACAGCCAGAGATTAGTACAATCACCTAGAAATACTGATCAGTCCCACACTGCAGACGCATATTCCAGTGAATCAGAACGAAAGCCCAAAACTTAAACTGGAGACTCTGGAGGGGACACTGGAGAGGCAGCGACAAGCGCCTCCGGGTGTGCCAGTGCGACAAGAGCATCACAAAAACACATCGGCCAAATTCATACCACTAGCCAAGATGCAGCGCTGGCTCTTGGCCTTACCCTAAAGCGTGGCATACTTCTCTGTCCACTCCCGCGCTAGTTTATTATACCTGACAGAGTGAAACGCGGTTACATAATGGATTCAGGCTGGACATACACTTGAATTTTCAGGTCTGTGACGCTAGCACTAATTGTAAATAAAAGGTACACTGATTATAAGGGTAGTCGTTCCTTTTGGAGGAGGGCGTCGTATATAAAAATGCACATAAAAACACAGACAACATGTACTTACTTCTGGGTATCTGTTTTATAGATTCGTGCGATCTCTGGCACTAGCGGGTCATCTGGGTTTGGGTCACATAGGAGTGAGCAGATGGACAGAAGAACTGCGAGAAACAGGAGAGAACAGTTTGATCCCGTTTGTTTGTTTTTTTCAAATGGGCTGCCAGGAACCTCAAACTAAAATGGTCTCTTTTGTGTTCTGTGTTTTTGCCTTATCTATACAAATAAACTAACCCTGGCTCTGTGGAAGGCATACGTCGGGCCTGAGTGTTCGACATTTCCTGTAACATCTAAACCAGGCGTCGACACAGGCACTCTGACAACAACTGGCGTCCAACAGCACAATTCATGTTATATGGCTTAAAATAAGTCTAATTTAAAACATAATCGCTCCCCAACTTCACAGTTCAATTCATCTGGAAGCATAACAGAACAAGTGCAATACATCATTTGGAAACTTTAATGCCGTTACCAGGCGGGGTGGCATGTGACCCCTATTAATTTACCTGACAAAGATAAATTTGGGATGTCCTGTCAATTTGACAATTTAATGTCAGGGAGGCATTCATTATGTAACAAGAAATACGCAGGAAGTAGTCGTGCAGTGACTGTCTGTACCTTTAGAAATAGTAAGCGCCGGAGACCACTGCGATCTGAGAATATCCAGACAGATACTGCCATTACTGTTAATATTTGGGTGGTAAATTCTTGTTGTAAATGCAACCTGAAAAAGAAACAAAGGAGCATGCCATAAGAACAAGGAAAACAATGTCCGAACATACGTCAGCTTGATGCTTTGTGACTGTTTGACACAGAGGGAAAGGCTAAGGCCGGTTCATTAGCCACCTCTGGAAAAATAAGTCATTACATCCCGGCGCTTGCATAAGCTGACAACATAGTAAACATTACAACTGAACTCAATACAATGTAGGCACTATTTTCAACTTTTTTTTTTTTTTAAATGTCATTGTATTGTAGGATGGTAGTGTGTACGAATTTAATGGTGATGGTAGTCATGTTTAAACAGTGCATTTATATACTCCAAAGTAAACTTTAGACAGCTGGTTTGTTAGGTGAACGTATAAAGGCTGAATGAGGAGATAAGAGGCTAAACTGATGAGAAAAAGAAACCTGGCGCTCTCGTTTATGTGTGACCAGGCATCCTAACTCACCTTGGGTGGTTTGAAGGGGTAGTCTGTTGGAAAATGAATTGTCAAGAAGAAAACTCCTCCCTGGTATGGACTATCACTCTGAAAGAAGGAAGAGCAATTGCACACTTGAGAGAAAATAATCTAAACCTGCTTCCTGTCATTAGTAAATCAAGGAAGTCTCATCAAATTTCAGCCTATATAGTCCAAATCTGAAGCATCCAGCATCAGAGTGACGTAGCTTTTGAAATAAATAAATGTCATATACATCATGTACTTACAGGTCCCATGATTGTTGCTTGCCAGTGAAACACTGCAGAGAACACAGAGGGTGAGAGTTAACAATCAGGGAACTTCAACTGTGAAGCCACATAAAAGGCACAGATGCAGTGAGACAGGAACTGGGTTTACACCTCTGACGGCACACTGTCAACACTATCTTTGCAGCACCTCACTGAAACCATTTCCCTTTTGTTTTCTCGGAAATCACCTCTATTTGTAGCCATGGTGGTCTGCCAAAAAAAAATTGTTTTGCTTGCATAGGGAATGTTATATAGGTTCCCATGTTTGTTTAGATCATTTGGCTATTTTTTTATTGGTTGAGTTAAGCAAATTGTGACAAGCCTGCTTGCTCTTAACACTGCTCCTAATCCCGTTTGTGCCTTTGCAGGTAAATTAAAGACAAAACTACAGTGTTTGGTGAATTTCACACTGTCCTGCAGTAGTGGTAGATTGTGTTGTGCTCATTCATCACCGCTGACAGTGCACTTGATTCAACATTTCTAAAAATAGACATCAGGTTATCAGGTTTTTTTCATTCCGCATTATCACTTGACACTTAGGTTATACATTATCCTTAAAAATGCACCAAAATCTTTTAATTTTGTGCCGTCAATCAGGTGTAACTTTTTTCCCTTCCAAGCAGCTGATGCCTCATTCTGGGAGAGAAGTCGTGCCATGTGTGTATTCAGGTATTATCTAACTATAAACAGGAGTGAGACACTTACTGTCATCGCCCACCGGGCCTGCTGAGCACTGTGCTGGAGGGTCACGAGCCAGGTCGTTAAGCTCCTGTAACAAAGACGGGGTTTGAAACGGTGACTGATTAGTCTGTGTCGATCCTCTCCGAGACAAAACGATGACGACACTCGCACAAAGACTGAGTGCCACTTAACATCCTGACACAGGGTTAGATGCCAGTATGGAGCCTGCAGTACTGAGGAGATAACAGAGAGGACTGCGGAAATAAGAGACGCTAAATGAGGGAGGTTAAGTTTTGGGTGGCGGGTCACTAGGGGAGAGGGAGAAAATATAGAAAATCGATTGAGTCAAGTATCGAAATCCTTTTTATTACCATTTTTTAAAATTACTGAATCGGTTCAAAGTAAAGGTTTTGCCGTCATAAAAATCATGACGACCTAAGGAATCTGTCACGCTAGGTTGTCGGCGAGGAGCTAAATATTGCTCTATATTTTGGCTAAATTGTGGCAAGGGAAAAACTGGCATGGCCGTTTTCAGCAGATCTGACCTCCAGATATCTTAATGAAAATGGGTTCTCTGTTGACCCACAGGTCTCCCCTTTACAGAAATGCCCACCTTATGATAATCCCATTCAGTATGGGAAACAAACCATGCATCTGTTTGCATGCAGAGCAAATGTGTTAACTGGTGTATTTGTGCATACTGGTGCCTGAACAGTCGTGGAGTTGCATGAACTGGGTATGAATGGAGAGCTGAGACTCTTGTGGATTCAATGAGCCACATTTTATTCGTGTGAGATGATGTTAGCCCCCACAGTCGCCGTGTCACTGAATAAAATGGCCCACTGTGACCTTTGGGATAATCACAGCTTAACGAAACTTTATCCCCATAAACTAGAGTTTAATTCAAGCGCAATAAATTGTGATATCAAATTGCAACACATATAAAATCAGCACCCAAGTATCACGGCGGTATCAAGTCACGAGATAAACATATTGTCCCAGTCCTATAGTCTCCAGGCTCGACTGCAAGATGAGACATGAGTGGCTACTACTGTCACTAATGTTATTTATAGGTCTCCAGCTATTTTGGAGTGAGGTGGTGGGGGGCAACACCCAACCTTGGGCCCCCCTATGGCACATACTATTTCACTTTTACTTTATGGATTTTCCCCAGCAGGAAGTTCAGCGAACAGCCAACACTGGAGATTTGAGTCCATGTTAGGAGCAGAGCAGAGGTTTCGGTCTGCCATCCGCTTTGCCAGCACACGCTGAACCAGTAGGATTACATACCAGAGCAATGCATCATGAAAACATGACAAACTGCTCCGATTTCCTCAATGAGTGACGTGAATCGTAGATGTTTTACCTAACCCTAATTGCTGAAGACGTGAACAGCGTCAGGAACCACAGCTGACACGATGAGGGATTCAAGTGAAGGCTTGTTGCCATTTTTTCCCCCTCAGACGGCATTCCCCTTATCTGTCTGATCGAGTAAAGGTATGGCATGTTGGGCCATATTGGACATATTACGTGGCCTTTTTTACTGTCGTCAACCCGCTGCGATGGTGCCCCGGGCGAGCACAGTTGCTAAACCTTAACTAACCTTAACCTTCATGTTGGTTGCTAGCTTGACGCTGCTAGCAAACAACAAAAAAAAAAAAACCCTCGCCATCCATCCAACCATCCATCCTTTCGCGTTTTCCACTCGAGCACCCAACACTGAAACTCAGCCATTCAACCCCAACACACACCAAATGTTTACACACGTCAGGATTGCTGCGGGCTAACACACATTTCCAAGAACATGTTACACCACAGCTGTTAGCTAGCTAGCGTTTCACAAGGAAGTAACGCTAACGGTACGCGAGTTTGCCTTTCCTAGTAAAGCGACGGCATTTCTCATCGACTTATATTTATTTTCAACACCCTTTGATCAGTTTTAACCACAACCAACTTCCGCCTAACCGTGACCTTTACTTTACATCGCCTATAACCTTAAATAAGACGACACAACAGCTACCTGAAATGTAAGAAAAATCCGTCGCTTTACTAGGAGACGCAAATCGCCAAACGCTGAATATGGGAGGCTAACGCAGCGAGCTAAGCCATCTTACCTTGTGGATCCTTTTCAGCGCCATCCTCTCTCGATGTTCCCTTAGATTTGAATGTTTTAGGTCCAAATAATGACGGGCAACTGTGATATGCCAGGATGATCAACTATTTACTGGCAAGTGACGTTAGGTCAGCTCGACGGCCTTTCTTCTTCAAGCTAGCGTCAAGGTAACGCTAGCTGGCTAGCGAGCTCAAGTACGTACGCACGGAGTTGCCAACAATGCTAGCGATCTTATCCGGTTTATTTTCACCGCAAGACGGACGCCACCCGACGCGTTGGTAGTATCTCTACTTCCTCGGTAGTTCGTACTTCTTATATCAGATAGCCGGTGTCCCTTTGTGGCGAAATAACTGCGTTTATGAGTAGAAGTAAGGGCAACAGAAGCGTCTCTTCCCGTTGTCTGTCGATACTGTTGGCTAACGAGCGGCTGTCTACGCGTATTTAAGGCGGACCACGTGACCAGGAGTGACAAGGGAGCAGGGTTGCCAGGTCTGATGTTTTCCACGCTGATGAGGCCCTTTTTTCTTTTTTCTTTTAAAAGTAAGAGTCACCTCAACACAAATTTTACAGGTAAAAACGTGATCACGCGTGAAAGCTGAGACTGAGACTGGCCTCATGTGTTTTGTTTTTTTTTTAGACATGCGCTCTGTCCTGAAGTGCCACCTCTGACTTCAGTGAAAAGTCAAGTTAATGGACATGGATGAGACTACCTGAGGACACCTGCGTCCCTCCAGGTGAATCCACTGCAGTCACTGCTCGTGCCAGTGGATTAAACTGATTATTTCTGGAGGGAGTAGATTCACAGTGGTCATTTACATCGCATGTAAGAACTACTCGCCAAATTCACCTCCAGTGTTCAAGTCTCAATTAACAATATACACATTTTCATTGGCTTTTCTTGCTTTGGATACAATTTCCTATTTTATCATTGTATTCAGTATTAATGACTTTTACTAAGTGGCTACAATGGCCTAAATTGAATTTGATTTCATTGCTGATTTTGTTTTTAACCTCAGTTTTTATGGCTGAGTTTGTTTTCAACGTGTTTTATTTTGCTCCAGTGTCTTCGTTCTTTTTTGATGTGTAACTCGTTTTCACTTAAAAGAATTTGTTTTGACTTGTTTTAATTTTTATGTAATGTTTTAATCGGTTTCACACTGTGCAGCACTTTGGGCAATGCTTTGTTTGTTGTATTGAAATGTTGACTTCTTTCCTTTAACAATAATAATAATAATAACAATAGTAGAAATAACTTCAAATGACACAAACTTATGTTTTAACGTACTGAACCTAAAATAAATGGGAAAAAAAAGCTCTGAGTGTTACACCGGGCTTGTTTTTGAGCATGGTTTCAGTTGCTCAAAGATGGAAAATCTTACCAACCTGGCAACCCTGCGGAGAGGATGTGATGGCAGACTGATTACAGGGCTGCTCAACAAACATGCCTGAAGTCATGTCAGTGTGTCTGGGCCTGCTTTGTAAAAAAAAGCCCAAATGTTAAAACTAATATTCTGCCTAACAGGAATAAATGTGACTCCTAATGTCGGCGCAGTGTGCACCAAGTCAGGATTTAATTTGCAGTAGACTAAATAAAAAAAAAAAAAGAGGAAAGAAAAAGAAAAAAATATAGGTTAAATACTGAGACAAGTCTATTCAGTGGAAAATGTTTTTTTTTTCTTTTTTGTCAGATTGCCTCACAAAAGTGACATCACATAAGAGCAGATATGCTTTACAAAAAAAAACAAAAAAATCAGGACAATGGGAAAATTAAATCAAAATAAATCAACGACCATTTCAACTTCTCTAAGTAAAACATGTTTACTTGTAACCCGGATTTCTGTAAGCATGATAACCGCTTTACATAGAGTTCATTTTTTTATTTTTTTAAAATTTCTGTACAGTTGTACCATTAGGATGACATTTTCCATCCAATACAAGATTTTTTCTGTCTCTAGATTCAATCCAGTCTCATTTTATTTACTAAACAGGAGCACATTCATTATACTGTCAATTAAAGGATACAATTTTTTCCCTCTTGGGTCACGGATAGAAGGCAAATGTGTTTCAGTTCACTTTTTCTTTTTCTTTTTTTGGGGGGAGAATCGCCCCGCCACACCCGTCAAGGCACTGATGCAGGGCAGTTGCTGTTCTCTGCGGGCCGCCGGGGCGTCTGCGGGACAGGACCGGCCTCTGCCAGCCCGTCCAGGTCCGACTGTGAGTGTGTGTCGCGCCCCATCTGCGAGAGACCTCTGCCTAATAGTTCTGTGTTTTCATTGCTTGGTTTCATAGAGATTTGGCTGACGGGGCTCACACCAGATGAGTCAGCCTCATTGTCTCCCTCTGGTGAGTCGAGACTGTCCCATGATTTAGGCGTCCCATCCCAGGCCGCTGTCTGACCATCAGTATCTGAAGCCCCGACTTTTACAATGTGTGTCTTTTGAGTTTTTTCCTCGGGCAGTGTTGCGTCACATCCGTTTTCACACGGCGCATTTGTTTCTTCAGTCGAGTTAATCAATTCACTGCCATCAACGAGGTCCACCTCACCATTTTCCTCGCTCTTACCGTTGCTGATTTGTTGTCCTGCACAAGAACAATCAGAGCTGCTTTCGTCAAGCGGTTTGCGAAGCCCGGCTCCCTCAGAAGCAGCTCTGCTCTCCCCGTCACCGTCTTTCACGGCGTGAAGCATCGACGATGGCAGCGATGAGTTTGCCGCTGTGAAACTCCTCACTGCGTCTCCAGACTGCTTCTCGCCGTTCTCCTCACTTGGGCCGTGCGTTCTGACCAGACCGTTTTTATCCGCTGGCAGACGGGAGTTAGAAATGCCCCCCGAGGAGGAGGAGGAGGAGGAGCCTGACACTGGACTCACAAAGCCAACAAAGTCTCCACTGGAGCTGAAACGAAGGCCTTGGACGGCCTTCCTGTGATGGTCGTCTGGTGGGTTTTCATGAGATTTGACACAGGCGGCCTCCTCAGACGTCTCTGTCGTCTCTCCAGGAGGAACTGGGTCACTCGAGGCCTCCTCTGCAGCACCGCCAGGGCCCTGATCTCCGTCTTGTGCAGCCAGATCTGGCCCCGTGTCTCCCTGTGGCGGTGCTGCCGGGGCGTCACCCGAACCCTGACTCGGATCCGGTGGGGAGGGCCGCACTGCTTGGTGGCACATGGGGCAGGTCTCCTGAACATACAGCCACTTGCGGAGGCAGTTACCGTGGAAGAAATGTCCGCAGTATGTGATGACGGCAGAGCTCATTTCCTGAGGAGAGAGAGAGAGAAACACGTTTGACTCAAAAAGACAAAAGCTCTTTAATCTCTCATATGAAGTTATCATCAAACATTAAGATCTACACCTTGTTTCTGTTCTATTAATCTATTAATCTGGCAAGTATTGTTTCAATCAATCATTTAAGTGTTAAAAAATAATGACAAATGCTCATGGGAAGTTAGCAGAGCCCAAAGTGATGTCTTCATATTGCTTTTTCAGTCTGACCAGCCGCCAAGAAAAAGAAAGAAAAAGTATTAATTTTATGATGACATGAACGGAGAAGAGGAAGATAATCTTAGCAATTTTAGTGATCTTAAGTAAGCTGGAAACAGCAGATATTTGGGATTTTTACTTGATAAATGACTAAAACAATCGATTATCCAAATCATAATAAATTATTTTCTGCCGACTGACTAGTCAGTTAACCAACTCATGAATTCAGTGCTAGTTTTAAGAAAAAACACGGCTCAGAGTCAGAGAATTGTGCCTGATCTGCACGTGGAGAGGTGGGGCTCAGTGTGTAAGGTATCCCTCATGATCTTTCTAAGATCATCGGTGAAGCAAACGTAAACATCAATACTTCATTTTTGTTTGTCGGTCACAGCGTCAGCCATGTCCGTGTTTGTCCGTCTCTGCTGTCAGACAGTGAAACAGGATCGATAACTCCATCATTTCACCACAGCGACCCGGCCCGCGTGTGTTACCCTGCAGTGATAAGATGGCTGACCTGGAAGCAGATGGAGCAGACGTCGTTGTGCTGCTGCAGCTGCTCGGCCGTGGCTCTGGGGAGGGAGTTGATCTTTTTGGCCGCTTCCTGTCTGAGCAGGAAGCTCCTCCAGCCGGACTGCGCTCGGAGCCAGACGTTGAAGTAGGAGTGGATGATGATGACGGAGGCGCCCATCCAGCTCCACTCGCCGAACAGCGACTCCCAGGTGCCGTACGCCACCACGCAGAGCGCCACCACGAACTCCAGCACCCGGCTGACGGCGTTCACCCAGTAGATCACCTCGTCCAGGCTGTCGATCGGGTCGCTGCGGAACAGCTCCACCATGAAGAGCGAGTAGATCAGCATGGTGCCTGTGACCTGCGACAAACAACACGACTTCATTTATTAGATTATTAAACATATTCAGCCACAAAGAGGGAACTCTGTCACTCGCAAATCTTGATAGGAGACTCTTTCCTTTTAATAATCCCTTTAATTTGGTTTAAATGAGGAGTTGGACACTGAACATGGGCTTGATTGATTGATTGACTGATAGGTTGCCTCTCCTGTCATCATGAGAACCTGTTGCCAAGTGAAGGTTATAAATATAAGCATGTAAAAAAATTAACAGCTTGAATAAGGCTTCTGTGCTTTTTATGGCAAGTTCTGTTTTGAAAACTGTAGCTGTGTGAAATCCCTGCTCTGTTTTCTGTGCTTGTCTACTCCAAACAAGGTTTTGTTTAAGTTACCTCTCTTGTCCAAAAAGGCTTTTGACTGCATACATATTTAGCACATTTCCTGCCTGCTGATTTATGCAGGTTTGGTAGCTGCGTTATGCAGCTGGCAGGAAAGGCCACGTGACTCTTCTGGTGAAGACTGCAGCAGTGAAAACATGTCATGATAATCAAAAGAAGGAAAAGTTTTGTAGACTAAATCAACCTTTTCAACATGAACTGTAGCAGCTTTAGTGCAAGAAAGTGCAAGAAAGTCATACCTGAAGAGACGTGAGCATACAACTGGACACCAGTATGAGGAGCCAGAAGTCCATGTGGAAGAACTGGGAGATTTTATAAGCCATGAATCCTGGGAACACCAGCAAGACCAGACACATGCTGAGGCCACGGAAGTGTTTCCATAAACTCCTGGAAGCACAAAACAAATGCCATACAATAACACCAATTCAAACAACGCAAAACCATCAAAGTCCTTCCAAAAATGAGTTGATTTTCAACATTTTGGAAACTCTTCATGCTGTTACCTATTGCGGGATGCGCCCAGGGCTAGAATGACCGGGTCTGTTATCTCGATCATGGATTGCAGAGTCGAAGTGACCACGATGAAGAGGATGATGCTGAGGAGGAAGGTGCGCTGAAGAGCTTGCATGTCCAGCAGACCCGTCTGAAGCGCAAGCAGCAGCAGAGTGACTCCCTCGGTCACACCTCTGAAGGCAGAGAGCGATTAAAAAAAAAAAAAAAGAATACAAAGGAGAAGTTTACACACAAGTTACCAGATATGTCAGTGAACTGATTCTGCAGCAAACTGTGCTGAAATGACACAATCTTTCTTGTATCGCTTAGTTTTACATTGCATTTGTGTTATTATATTCAATATTCCTTGTCCCTGGATTGCTAAATCATTTTATTGCGCTGCTCAATAACATTTAATCTGATCTAATCCAACCTAATCTTTAGAGCGATGTTGCTATACCCAGCCTTTGTTCATATGGCCCTTGGTGCCACGTGTGCAAATTGGTAATCGCATCAAACGCCAGATGCTGATCCAGACGGGATTAAAATTTCCCCGGGATAACAGAATTAAGTCAAAATACAGTAGGCAGACCACAGGGAGGAGGGGAGATAGGTGCACAAAACCACCGGTATGTTTGTTACGGAGGGGATCAAATTCTTGTGGTCCTGACACAAAAAAATTATCAGTCACCAAATTTCTGTGGCAATACTCATGTTGACCAGTGAGAGCTGAAGAAACACATAAATTTAACATTTTTCTGAAAACACAAATATGGAATACAGAGGAGCAATGGGGCAAATAAATATGCAAAGCAAAATGCTTGTCAACACGGCCATTTTTTACCCCATAACGCAGTATAAACATACACACTGAAGTGGCACTTTTGCCCGTTTCAAAGTATCATCAGGCCAGTGATGTTTCTTATATTTGCATTTGTTTGATCACATGGTATTTAAAAAACTATGCATATTTTGAAGCATGTTAAAACACTGTGTTATGTAAAGGAGTAAGTGATGAAGTTCATGACTCATATGCTGCAAAACTATCCATCTTAACGGGTCTTTTAGTCTCTTATTTGTTGTTAAAATTTGGTTTTTATTTTTTTCTGTCAGTGGGATGATGTTGAACTGCAATTTCCAATAGTGATCAACTGCATCACTTCAAGATATTTATGCTTGTTGCTGGAAAAATTCTTGAAACAAGAGAAAACTGCATCAGAACCAAGTGTCACCCCACTCTGAAAAACAGGATTTAGTCTTTGCGGTGTGTGGGAAGCCAATGTGGTATGCTACATGAAGAACTAAAATATAAAGAAAGTCATTGGCTGAAGTGTTTGAAGATGCAGTCACACTGGCAAAAGTGCCGCCTCGACATGTATTTCTACACCGTGTTAACAGGCACGGTCCCACCTGTGCATGACGTTCTCGTTCTGCACCGCAGCGTAGCCCCCCAGGTAGAACTTGCACAGGTTGAGCAGTCCCAGAGCCAGGTAGGACACCACGAAGGTCAGACCCAGAAGGGAGTAAGGTGTGGCACAACATTCAGAAACACTGTGGAGTTTAGCAAAATACAACAACCCTGCTCAGTCAAGAAACACAACACCAGTGATGGGGCAACAGGGAAAAAATAACACAAATTTACACAACATTTTACTTTCATTTAAATGAAGTACAGATCATAATTGCCCTCTCTCTGTGCGTCTTGGGTCAGGAGGTGGTCTATTCTTTGTGTCCCGGGTCACACTGAAGGACCGCCCACTCAACCAGAGTCCTCTCCATAACTGTGAAGGTGCTTTGTAGTCTTACTTTATTTTTATCCACTGTTTGGCTGTGTGTGCACTGGATACCCTGCTCTACCAAATCCATAATCCTATAATATTCTTATTACAGAGTTTTTCTACCAGCCAAGTTGAGATCCCACTGAATACTGTAAAAAAGTGAATTAAAAGCCACGTTACATCAAAACAGCTGTGAAGCTTCAGGATATTTAACTTATTTTAACCCCCGCTCGTTGACACGTTATAGCAGCCTCTCACACTTTATAGTATTTTCTGACTTACAGCTTAAAAACAACAAGCATGTGGTCTTTGCCTGACTATAACAGTGATTAAGAGCTCCAAATAAACTGGAAGTTGATCTACACAAGGAGATTTTTGACAAACAATCATTAGTAATGTGGGTTTGATGACGAATCAGGTCGAGGCAAACAACAGCACAGCTACAACAGTGTGGTACTTTGAGAAAACTGCATCCCTTTAATGTAATGCAGCTTTTAAAACCAGGAATAGATTATGATATCCAAAATCCCAGATGATAACTAGTCTGATATCATGATATTGATATAACATCGACATACTTCCCAGCTCTAACGTATAAAGTCAGGTACGTGGATGTATGATGTAAGAGACAAACACACAGGAGTAATTTCTATATTCCCCACATGAACACAGAGATAAACACAGGAGCATAAACAATAAAGATGTGACTGAAAAATTCCTCAAGACCTTGTGAAGGCCTTGTGATCACAGAGCTCACACACTTTCACACGCTCGCTCGCTCTCTCTCTCTCTCCCACACACACACACACACGCACACACACCTTGTGAGCAGAAAGAACATGATTCCCTGATGGCCCGCTGAGGCGTTGCCGGTCATGGTGTCTGAGCACAGCTGGACGACGAACAGAACGAACCAGAAGACACTGAAGAGCACTGGGACGGCAAACTGGTTCCACAGAGAGATTCCCACGGCCAGCAGGCGGTACAGCTCTATCACCTGGGGGAGTGGGGGACCAGCGTAGCGATGGGTAATTAAAAAAACATAACAAAATAAAACATGGAAAGCACTAAAATAGAGTCTATATTTAGAACTGAGGACGGCTCTCTAACAAAACTGGAAAAAAATGCAAAAAAAATATAAGAAAACAAGCACATGCAAAATATATGTGACCCTGATGTGCTTTTTATTTACTTTTTTAAATAAATATTTTTCAGGTATTCAACTATTATGCCTGAGGAGGACCAATAACTGCAAAAGCAAGAAATTAAGAGGCGAAAGGAGATTTCATTCTAGACCGATGCAACAGAAAAATGGCATCAAAGTCACGAGCGGCTGAACAGTTGCAATGTTGATGTTTTCTAAGTCTTTGAAAAGCCTCCGCAAAGGACGCGCTGCTTGCATCAAAAGCCAAATCAAGTCCTCCCCATGTTTTTCATTAACATTTTAGAAGTCGCTTCAGAGAAAGAGGAAGCAGCACAGTGACAATGTAGTGGTAAAGTAAGTGGATTTCACAATAAGAGTACCTCCACCTTCCTCTGCCTCCCCCTCACCTCTCGTCTCTGTACCACACTGGCCTTCTGTCGCCTCTGGTATATCAGCTGTCGTCTTGTTATCTTTCTGGCTTTGTTACTCTGCTAAATGCCATCCCTTATGTTTCATGCTAATTTAAAAAAAAAAATGAACCTCCAACTGAAGCAGCTCTGAGTAGGCAGCCCTGGCCAGGCGATATGGCACAAAGAGATTCGAGAGGAGGAACATGGCGATTCCCGCCCCGGTCAGGCCCATGGAGAAGGTGTTGACAGTTAGCAGCGTGGCGTGGGGCGCGGCGCAGAGCCGGGCCAGCAGGGGGAGCATGTGAGCGGAAAAGAGCCACACCTTTCTGGTCTTCATCAGGAAGGCACACAGAGTGCTGAGAATAATCTGGCCTGAGCAAGACACAGAAACACACACAAGATCACTACTGTTGCCAGGCGGCGGCGGCACCATTCTCATGGCTAAAATGAAAAACATGATTATTAAAAATCATTTCTCTGGATGACGAATAAAATTATTTTACTGCAATTAATATAAGCATCTCGACTTTTCAACTACATTGGGCATTCTAAGAGAAATTTAATATCTCAGTATTATCAAAGCTGCAACAGTACTTTTTGTGGAAGCTGAAACTGCAGTATATGATTATAAGTTATTAACTGTGAAGCCTGTAGCTCTTTAGTGAAGCAATGCACAAATAATTTCTTCTTGTTATTATTATTATTATTGTTATTGTTAATATGATACAATACCATGTTAGAATTAGTTTAAAATACAAGTAAAATCATGTAAAAATGATGATAAATATGTTATGTGACATCTTAAGAATAGGGATCCAGAAAAAACATGACTATTGAAATAAGTAAGTTCCCACAGACTTTAATTAATGTTATTATGGCCAGTATGTATTAAATATAATAAATGCTATGAATTTCAGTGTAGCAGTGAGACTCACTAGTTAGTGCAGAGACGAATCGGTTGAAGGCCAGAGAGTCAAGGTACACCGCTCCCTCATAACCGTACTGCACCTCCTCACGCACATAATCCCTGTAAAACAAATTAAAACCAAAAACACGGCAGTTACGTAAATGGATGTCAGCGGTGTACTTTTTCAAGACAGATACGATCACAAGGACATACTGTAAGCAGCTGGGTTGTATTACGCTGCATTTGGCTCATTTGTTTACAATACCAATCCTTCAAGTGGGGGAAAAGACATAAGGCTGACACGTCCTCATTCAGGGACACTTAAATGATATCATGTCATGTCCTTTACACTGCTGCGTGTGAAGCCAGCAGCCTCTCCGCTTATTGAAGCCTCTGGTTGTTATCCGGTTACAAAACAAAACCTGCAAGCAAGCGAGCAGCGATCAACAGTGGTCTGAAGCGTCAGAAGCGGAGATAGCCTATCTCTAAAATCAAGGACGAGCATCTTGGCAGCACGCTTGGCAGGCTGAAGGATATTGGATACACAGAGGGAGGCACACCGCGAGCGCAGCCAAGTGCTGCCGGGAAAGACAGCCGATCATGGTCCAGCATATCTAGGATGTGTAGTAGTAGTAGCACTGGGGCGTCTCACTTGGAAATCTGATGCCCCACGTATAGGAGGAGGGCGGCGAGGATGTGGAGGTAGAGCGTCACGATGTGTCTCAATGGAAGAACCAACACCACCACGTTTATCAGATGACCTGGAGGGCAAAGAGGAACGGTTACGCTGTGTTGCCCCTGTTTGCTGTTACTTTAATTAGTCAGTGACTGGTTGACAGAAAATTAACCGTTAGAATTTAGCAATAATTTCAGTCAATCACCAGTGAAAAGACACCCAACATTTGCTGGTGACAGCTTCACAAACTCTACGAATGACTTGCTTTTCTCAGTTTCGTATCACTGCAAAATGCAAACAAACATCTTCCGCGCACCTGAGTCGTCTTTATGCAGGTGTGTGCAGCAAAAATAGACCCAATGTGGAAAGCAGGTCGCTCTGCACACCGCTGGGACGCGCAACAAGCCGTTCACCACGCAAATGACCAGCTACTCTGACATCAGCTCTTTGACATCCGCTGTGACTCTGCACAGCGCATGATACGTTGTCGTGCATCATTTCCTGATTGCTTGATTGCCTGTGCCGTGTTTCATACAGCGCTGTGTCAGTCTCAATTCAGGCCTGAGGAAGGTCTCTGGCTAAAACATCATCACTTCCGTGAGTAAAATCAGATTGAAGCAAAGATTACAGCAAAGAGGAACTACTTGAGTTCTACATATCATTACAGAACAAAACATTTTGAGTTTTTCTGGCTGCTGGAAGTAATATGAAAACATCACTTTGGGCTTTTATCATTAGTTTTTAAGATTTAAAAAATAACCAATGCAGCTCTAGCATCATTAAACTGTTAGTAAACCAAATCAAACTTCAGCTTTGGAGTTTTATTAGTCTATAATAACACTATCCATATTATTTACACTTAATTGGCTGCCTAAACTATAGAGAATCAGTAAATTAAATGAATTAATAGCATCATTATCAGGAAATTATACACTGCCAATACACAGTGGTGCAGGGGAAGCATAGTAAATTGATGCATGCAACCAGGTTATCTTACAGTAAGTACTTACCCAGGTAGTACATGTTCCAGATGACATACTTGTATTTGAAGAGCATGTCTTCGTTTTTGGCCTTGAGGTGCTCTGTTAAGCCATCAATGTCACATTTGTACAGCAGGTCCAGCACTAGTATGCTTGGCACCCTGAGGGCAACGTTGGCAAGCTCCTCCAAACGAGGCATCTTGAAAGCAGCTTTTTTGTTTTGTTTTGTTTTGTTTGTTTGGTTTGTTTGTCTTTCGGAGGGGCCGAGCAGGGAGTTGGTGTCACATGCCGTCTGTTGTTCCGCACGACACAGTTGATTCACCCAGCTTGACTACTGTTTAGCTCGTCTTCTTGTCATCTGCAAGCACAATATTAGAAATAACCTGCTATTACGACTCGCCCGGGCCTGTGTTGCTGCCTAGCTGCCCACCAACTTTGTGAGAAGTGCACCCTTTAAATAACGACCACGTTGCCATTATAAAACCTTGAATTAGCAGGTGTACAGGCATGGTACTGAGATAATATCGACGTACTTACTTTGCACAGTGTCTCCCATCACTGACGAACAGCCATTTGCTAGCTAGGTGCTGGTGTTTAGCTCGCACAGCGGCTAGCAGCATGTTTTCCTCACACCGCGACGCAAACGTGTTGATTTATTTTGTTTTACCGGAAGTTCCGCTTGTTCGAGAGATTAAAAAACAGCCTCCATGGAGAAAATGAAAGCGGGTAGTGTTGTATTTAACGATATAGCTGAGGCTGGGGAGAGACACTTCAAATGCAATGTTATGATCCCATTCGCTTGCGTGGCCATTTCCCATGTACACGTCACAGCCAGGACGGACCAATCGCATTCGTGCAGACGTCTCGATTTCAAAATAAAAGTCGTGTAATTAACAAGCCGAAAGATTATTGATCGTGGTTTGCGGGCACGAAGTTACTACTGTTACCACCGCTGCTATTTCTGTTACTGCTAATTTTCTAACCACTACAACTACTTTAATGATTACTATTATTATACTGGTTGTAGTGGTGGCAAGTTGTATTGGTGACATTTTTGATTAATAATTCTATGGATCTTTTATTGTTGAGGACTGGAACAACAGCTATTCATGCCAGCAAAAACTTGTGGTCCTGTTTCAAAATTTCACAAACATAAAAGCAAGCATGCAAAAGCAAGCGTGAGCAGCTGTCTCTGTTTTTTCTCTGCAAGAAGTCCTGATGCAGGTGTTTAGGTAATGAGACCAGAGATAACTAAAGGAAATGACAACTATAACGCAGGTTCAAAATGATCCATCCTCAGATTTCACACAGTTGCTCCTCTGAAGCTCCTGAAGCACAAACCTAAACCTAAATATTTCAGTAATGTGTTTAAATAATGCATGCGTGCACAAGATATGAGATACGGGGAATGATAAAATGTTTATTGCTGTTGTTGTGTGTCTGTCATTTAAACTGCCATTCGTTTCCTCTCAGGGTTTATCTGATTTGTTTCAGTCCCCAAACTGCTGCACACCTGCTGTTTCAATGCAAACATATACCAAAAAAAAACCAACCCATTAGCATCCTGTCAAACCAAATCAAGAAATAACAGCCAAAAATGTTCACTGATGGCAAATACTTTCCATCCCACTTCCATTCATCATTTGAAAGATAGATATTTAGCCTTAAAGTTAAGGTATTAGGATTGAAAATGAAAGGTTAACTGAGGTTACCCCCCTAATTGGACTGAGAAGGACATTTAATTTGAAAATTCAGTATTAATAAAAATGTGGCTCTCATGCAACATGACAGGTTTAGGTTATGTTCTCAGTTACACATATTTCTAGCAAACATGGACCACCTGCCATTGGTGCATGTAGGAGAATGTTTTTTTTTTTGTCCATTTTGGCCTGAGGGTGGCAGTAGAGGAAAGGTCATGAGGTCACCACAGTTGACAGGGTTCTTCCTGTGGGGAGCATGGATATGATTGGTCCCCCATATGCCACAGGTCAAAAGCCAAAAACCTGATGCCATCGTAAAAATACTGGCACTTATTGGCTTCAGATCATTTTGTGGCCAAAGAGCTAAAAACAATTTCCTCGCTTGGAGTTAACAGACGATAAGCTTGAGGTGCACATCATGTCAGCTTGATGAAATGTGATTTTTTCTTGTTGTCAGCCAATTTCCTGCAGGGAACTATAAAGCCTCCACCAGCAGTTAACCAAACTGATGTTACGCCGATGACATCAATCCTATCATTCATATGATTTCTCACATGGAATCAGTTTCCCATGTCTATTTGTTTCACAGTTCTGGACAAAAAACAATATTTGTCTATTGGCGGAAATCCCAGATCCAGATAACCTCCGAAAATGAAATCATTTGTTCTTTGGCCCCAAGCCAACCTGTTCACCAAATTTCATTCTTCAGTTCATAAGTTTTTGAGACATCCTGGCAGAGATACAGTCACGCAAGGTAGCAGCATGAGAACATGAGCTTCTTGGCAGAGGCGAAGAGATGATATAATAACTTGCCCTACTTCTCATGTTATATTTATGATTAAATGTCCATGTGGCTTGGTATAAGTTGTAAAAACATCTGGGCCTCTTCGACAAAGGACCAACATAAGACTCCGGGTCACTTTAACAACTCCAAAAATGTGCTCAAATGTCCCCTCATATAGGAATTCAAATTTCCCCGTTATGTATATGAATGCACATGATTTAAAAAGGACATTTCTAACATTTGATCTTGCTTGAGTGATGAAATTGAAAGTTATTTTATGTACAAATGTTTACCCTTTTTACAGGCCATTTTGAACAAACTTCAAACCACAAAATGGCAATAATTAATTAATCTTACAAACTGCAAATGCATCACATCTGTATACAGAGATGGTCGGTTCCCCTAACTTAAGAATTACTGAAATACATTTCTATTTCCAGGCAGGTATTGCTAACATTTTAACTGGAAAGCCTGCACTCATCTGCAGTCAATTTCAGATTTAGTCACTTTATTTAATTCAGTCCAGCTTTTAACTGAACTACACTGGTTTGCAAAGCACCATGTGGAACATTATTCTTGTCCCACACCATATACTGGAAAACAAAATCATGGAAAATCCATAATAATAATAATAATAATACAGGCGCTTTAACACACACAAATATACAGTGTTGTGCTATAGCGACACACGGGCCACTTGGAAATGTGTCAGGTTGGCACCGGTTCTTGGCACCAGTCTCTCCTTATGTCTGCTTGCATTATAAAGTTATTAATATTGCAGCATGCTGACAGCCAGTTCATGACGGGAGAACCAAAATACAGCACAGATGTTACAGTTTGCTGCACCGGCTCTCTGAAAATATGTGTTTTGGATGTGAAGTGACAAGTAGAGGATTGTGCAGCGTGTTTTTCACACGGACTCCTGTTTTTCACATGTGCTCCTACTGTAATAAAGCCACCAGTATGTCCAGCACTATGGAGAAACAAGACACACACTTCCACCCAAAACCAAAAGCAAAGATGGAGGATTTGGAAAAAAAAAAAACGTGGCGTGTGTTAGAGGAGTCTGCACCCAACTCTCCTGCACAACGAGAAAAACATCATTCAGGATCTATGGCTGTCTGATTTTTATTGATATTTAAGGGGTTATGGTCTCAGCTGTTTCACATTAAATGTTTTTCACAGGACATTTCAGATGTTCCCCTGAAGCGGTCTAAGGACAACCAGCAGGAGCTTGCCGCCAGGATGAAGAAGAAGAAGAACAGGATGGAGGCCATGTTGGTTGTATTTCTGAGGACATGATGAATCCAATCTCAGCATGTAGCCCACTGAATCACTCACATTGAACAACAACCCCATCTAATCCCTGCAGATGTATGATGGTCATTTAGTGCTAAGAGGCAGTTAAAATTTGTATTTATTGCAGCTTTGACAGCCGTGGCTGACACGTGTCATTTTTTTGGCAGTGAAGTGACACATAGCTGAGAGTAAACTCTGTACTGAGGAGCTGGAATCTATTAAACCACAGCCAATACGGAAGGAACAAGTGTTAACAGAAAATGATGGGAATCCCTGATAAATAAATTGGGCAATATTCTGGTGTAAATCAATATAGTGGGAAAAAAGATACAGACAAGAACCACTGATACACTACCAGAATTCCTAGCTCGCTCATATGGGATGCAAACATCATCACAGCAGATATGACAGACCACCCTCTGCTGCGCCGTGGCAGGCAGTCCGCCGAAACATCAGAGGCAGGAAGCACCTGCATCCTTGCTTTTGTGTGACAGAACCAATTCAAACTAAACATCCAACAAGTGTAGTTCGGTGTAACATCGTGAATAAAGAGAGTAGCTGATAATTTATAGATCCAAGTATCTATAAATCAGCCACTGCCACTGTGAGATGGGCTTATAAATTCAGAGAGGGTGAGAGCACATGGCTTCAAATGCAGTGATGCAATGTTGTCCTTTCGCTTTATTTATTGTCACTTTATTCACTAAATACATGTGCAGGGATTTGCATTGGTGCGAATGGTGCAGAGTGAAAAAGACATACTAGCGTCATATCTGCTGATATAGCAGCACAGTACATACCGATATGACCTCAGATAAAGGAACTGTAATCCTCTGAAGTTATTGTTTTTCATTGTGAAACGATTCTTAAATTCTGTTATCTGCGCCATCATCTTGTGTGAATCTGTCCATCTGTGTGTGTATCTGTCTGCAGCTAATCTTGGATACTACCAGGCCTTTTTTTGTGCACAGTCATGATTGAATGATCAAAGACCTCTTGTGGTTGTGGTGATTCAAAACCTTTAAAAAAAATCTGTTTTATACCACAACTGATTGCTAATTCCTCAGCTGTCAGGGCACCAGAGAAGGGGAAATATGCCGGCTGTGCCTCTATACTCGAAAAAAAGGGGTGGTTTGTCGCTACAGGTCCAAGCACTGGAGAAGGCGAGATATGCCTGGTGGAGATCTGTGCTCTACTGAGTGCACTCCTCTAGTTTCTGCTGTTTTCATCCATGACTGTTTCATATTCAGAGCAGTGTGTCAGCACAATGAAATCAAACCTTGGCGTCGTGAAAAGGAGAGCAGAGTGGAGCCGGGGATTTGCCAAACATGTCCGAGGAACTGCTCTCCAACACAAGTGGAAATGATTAAATCAGCCGTCGAGGATCTTTCCAGTTCACTTTCAGTTCAGCGAATTCGAGAAGTGGATCACCTTCATAGTTGAAATAACAAAACACCTTCGTAACATGTTGCCGGTACATGACCTAATAAAGCAACACTAGGCGACAATTTGCATGACTTAGGATATTACTTTGAATTTTCTTTACACTTTGGATTGACTGGAATGAAAATGAATGAATGAAGTCATTTTGCTGTCACAGCCTTTGTTAACAACATGGTACTGATACTGATACTCATACAATAATCTCATTTTATTCTCAGTACTTTTGAAATAATGTAAACACTCCTATCTTCCATTTGATGTAAATTTATTGTGTTTGTCAGGCTTGCTTTTCTCATTCCCCAAACAGCCGAAAAAAAAGCAGGTTTTGGGGCCTTGACGCAGACACACACAGACCAAAACCTGTCATTATTCCTTCATCTGAGCGACTTCCGTTAATCAGAAATACATTTCACTGTTCCTCATTCCAAACACAGAAATGGGAAAGCACGGAAAAGGACTACCAGCTGGAAAATAAGCGGTCTATTGATGCAGCACTGAACAAAATCCAGCTGTGGTCAGGTCTTTTTTGTTTGGAATGCCTGAATTGAAAATAGGTTATAGCCTACAAGTGAAGTATTTTTTCCCCATTTGGAAAAAAAAAAAAGTTCAAATCCAAAGTTCACAGCTTGTAACATCTCCACTTTTTTTGTTCACCCACCTATAACAAGACAGGGGGAAAGAAGAGGTGGTGATACTTTAGACCACAATAAATTTAACCCTGCACACCTTTCTCTTTCCATATTTGGAGCCATTTTAACGCTGATAATGGCAATTAATTGAAAGCATAACGCGCGGTTGACTAGTGCCTACACATAACCCACATTATGTAAACTGTAATCATGCGCCTGTTTTTTATGGAATACGGTTTTTGCAGGAATTTCGGGAGGAGGGAGGGGATTTTGGATTGAGGAGGCGGGATGTGGATGGAGGTCTGGGTCTGTCATCTCTACATAAGCGGAGGGTTTTTTGCGCTCTGCCTGCAAACAAAGAGCAAGATGGAAAAGTCATTACACGTCTTGGCCGCGGCGGCTCTCCTGGCAGCTTTGGGCCGTGTTGGAGGGCAGATAAGCGATGCAACGACCGAGGGCTTTTCATTCAACACGACTGCAGCCGCAACTTTGAACCGGACTGTCTCTGTGAGTGCCACTGCAGATTATGAGGATCCCCAGAGCAAAGCATGGACTACAGCAGCGACAACATCACAGCCAGAGGTGCCCACCACCACTGTCACCACCAAGCAGCCGGACAGGAAAAACACTGCAAGTGAAGAAAATCTCAACAAGCAAGAAAAAAGTGACCGGAAAACAGAAGATGCGAAAAAAGGACCCGGTAAGACAATAAATACCAAAGTTTCAACATTTGCGCTCCAACCAAATAACCCACATCTGTTTTTTTCTTTGTCTATGTGAAACCTGAGAAATCCACAACTCAATTAAGTTAATTAGTTAATTAACGACGCCTTCTTGCAACCAATCAGCTTTTCGCTTATACATCTGCATCTCGACCGTTAATTGGCCGTTAATTGTGAGATTTCTAATAAGAATGTCTTTTTTCATTTTCAAAAGCTTACACAGATTTTCAGGCATAGTAGATCCATGAAGAAAGGCGATTTAAACATGAATCTAAGTTATTTATTTATGAAGTTATTACCCTGTTTTTAACATTTGTAAGATTTAACTTGGAAACAAAATGTGTATGTAAGATGAAAGTAGTTGGATAAACTGAAGGCAAACTGCAGCCAATTCCCCCCCCAAACACTCTTTACACTATATCAAATCAAGACTGAATGAGACAGAACAAACTGTTCCCCTGTGTAAAGAAAATGCGCTCTGCTAAAAGCACCTTTAAATCAAATCAGGCAACTTTGCGTGACTTTTTATTTTAATTCAATGTCTGATGTTGCAGGGAAAGTATTCGCTCGACCCAAAGTGAGCGCACAGAGTTGTTTTGCCCTGCCACTTCTTTGTGATTGATGGGAATGTTATTGGTTGTTCCTGAAGCTGTAAAAATCCCTGCAGCTGTGGCTCCTGTCCTTCTTGCCCTGCTAAAAGTTTGACTTGACTCCCCGGGCCCTTAGCCGTGTCTCAAATTACATTCAGACAAGCGCTCCATGTTTTCTATGGATTCACTTATCTGCAGTGTGCTTTCCTCCACTCCCCTAGAGAGGAGGAAAGGAAAGGAAAGGAGAGGAGAGGAGAGGAAAGGAATGGGGGGAATGGAAAGGAGGCCGGGAGGGTGTGTGTTGCAAGCCTCCGAACTTCCACTGAAGTGACCCACAAGGATTAGGGATCTGCCACATGGCCTAATGTGCTCTACATGCCTCAAACTGCAACCTCACATTACATCAGTCATCAAGTTGCTTACTCAGAGCAACCAAAAAAGAAAGAATTTAACCCTTCATCAGTCCGTCCGCAGGATTTTGGCTTGATGTTGCACATGGAATGAGCTTCTCCAGACAAGCACAGGCATAAAACACAGGGAAGATTTTATCTCCTAATTGCTTTGGTCCTCCTCCAGACTGCCCTCCTCTTGGCCTGGAGTCCCTGCGGGTGGATGACAGCCAGATCCAGGCGTCTTCCTACAAGCGGACAGGACTGGGTCCCCACAGAGGGAGGCTAAATATCCAGGTCAGTCTGGGCTGAATCTGGGTCTTTAAATGCCAATAACAGCAGGTGACATCCTACAGAGTTTCAAAAATCAGTATTATATAGATATATCATTGGAAAGCTTGCAATGACCTCTGTCCTTTCTATCTGATGGTTAAAACAACACATTGGGTAACCTTAAACAAAGTTCAAATAAAAGAGGGTCCAAAAGACTCAAGTGTGCAAGAAAAAGGGAGCGTAATTGCACTTAATAGCTTTTTACGCAATATTAAGTGTCAGAATCTTAATTGCTGTAGAAGCATGAATGGCCCTGATGTTATGGTTTGAATTAAAACATGCAAGTAATTCAAGGTTTGTCTTCATTCCTCTGTGAAACTAGTCAAATGTAATTCATGCCCCTGTAACTCTAAACCATGACCTATATATACATACGCTGAGACGACTTGTACTATACTGACTGTTTGCAGAATGCTCCCTATGTGTTCCCGTAATGGAGGATGTGTATTTTTTAAACCTCTTTTTCAGTCTCCGCTTTCCTGTTTATCTTCTTTGTACGGCTCTCAAACAACTGGGATACTGAAAGAATGCACGCCGCCCACACCCTCCATTACTTTTGCTCTAATCAGTTTTTATCGCGATGTAAAATCATGAATTAAGAAGGGTTGCATTTCCTGCAGAGAGTGTGCCTTAAGAGTAAAGTCATAAATCATTTTGTATAGGTTGAATGAAGGTAGTAATTTGGCAAATGGGCGAAGTAATCGGATAAATGCAGTGAGGATGTTGTTGAACCCCTCCACCCACCCCCGCCCTCTTGCAGTCTGAAATCTGAAGCCTCCAATCTGAAACCAATTATTTTACAATCAATGCACAAGTAAATACCAAAATCTATGCAGAACAAGGAGGGATTGGTTCAGAAATGCCTGACAGGTTCCAAGTTCCTTCAGTTCAAATTTTAGTCGAGTGGATTCTGCAGTGGACATGAACGTCACGTAATCTAATGTGTACTGTGTGTTTTTAGTCGGGCATTGAGGACGGGGACCTGTACGACGGGGCTTGGTGTGCGATGTATGAAGACAGGGAGCAGTGGCTCGAAGTGGACGCCATCCACCTCACCCTGTTCACTGGAGTCATCCTGCAGGGCAGAAACTCCATCTGGAGGTCAGGTAGTATCAGGATCGACATCTGAAGAGTTTTGCTCCAAAATAAAATAAAATATCCACCATTGTGGGGAAAAAAAGTGAGATGTGGTGTCAAAAAATTCATTGACAGCACAAAATGACAAAATTTGAAGAAGTTGGTTGGCAAAACAACTTTCACAAACGCTTTCTAATTTGGATATCAAGTGTTTTGGAAATGAACTCTTCATTTAGTGTAGGCTGCCTTGGTTTAGTTTATTCTTCATAAATACCTTCATAAGTCTCCATAAACTTGAAATTAATCTGGAAGGTTTGCATCATACATCATAACACGACTGAGGATTTCACATAATTATTTAGTAAGAAAAACGTTATATCCACAGATTAATAATGCATTAATCATTGATTTCTTGTGCTTCATCTGCTCTCTTGGTGTTCATTATAGCTGGGACTGGGTCCGAACCTACAAAGTCCAGCTGAGTAATGACTCTGTGGACTGGAAAACCTGCATGAACGGGACAGAGGAAGCAGTAAGGACAACCCTTGTATTCCTTGACCTGTGAATAGTACAAATATATATTTTATGACCAAATAACCTGGTGGAGACACAAAACAGATCTTGAGATATAATTGAAAAAAGTGGCATACTCTTAAAAAGTAATTGAGAGCTCAAAATGAAATCAGATGAATAGTATTTTTTTAAAAGACAGTAGGCAACTTAAGTCTGATTGGTTTGTGCAGGGGCTCCTAAAACACTCAGGTCCATATAAAAATGTCACATTATTGTGCAGATATTTCAAGGGAACCAGGACACAGAGACTCCGGTACTTGGCCTCCTCCCGGTTCCCACTGTTGCCCGTTTCATCCGCATCAACCCTCAGACCTGGTACTCCAACGGCACCATCTGCCTCAGGGCTGAGATACTCGGCTGCCGCGTTCATAGTAAGATACTGTTTTATGAATGACTGATTTCTGTATAGACATCAGAGCAGAACTCCAAGATGTGGAAATGATTTTCATAATAATATTGCAGGCTAATGATTCATTGGTTTCAGAATAAGATGTCTATTATGACTGACAGCTCCAAATAGCATTTTTCATCAATTATGATTGGGATTGTCGTTCTCCATGTAGATCCAGAAGACATGTACTTCTCTGAGCAAGACCGAGAATCGAAGGACGGTCTGGACTTCAGGCACCACAACTACAAAGAGATGAGGAAGGTTAGTGCGTGGTAAACAACTGAGAAAAACACCCGTACATGATGAGTAACGCTGTCTTTGACCGTAAGGCTCATTTCACCTCCCCCAAAGCTAATGCCGATGCTTTTACTCAGACTGCTAACAGCTTGCAGATTTCCACAGAGTTCAGCTTTAACCCTTTAGAGACTTTTTCACATTTCCACCGACTGTCTTCTCCACCCCGAAAGCTCATGAAGTCCGTGAGTGAGATGTGCCCGGACATCACCCGCATCTACACCATAGGGAAGAGCTACATGGGCCTCAAGCTCTACGTCATGGAGATCTCAGATAATCCCGGCAAGCATGAACTTGGTAAGAGCGCTTCAACTCTTTTCCTGTGTGCGCGATTTCATTTTCTTGTCAAGTTGAAGTGAAGCCTTAAAGCCAACAGCCTCGAGGGCTAACAAAAGTTCACCGTGTTCCTCGTGTTACCCTGACACTGCCTGCTTAGGGGCCCAGCTGATCATCCCCAAGTGTTTATACAGGCTGGACTGTGCAGCGGGACCGGACAGTGAACTGAGTGTCTTGTAGAGAAGGCCTCTCTTATGTAAACAAACTGATAATGGTTGAAATTCAAAACCACGTTGCTCCTCACCAAACAAGAAGGATTTCCTTTCTTGTATTGACTTCAGATGCACGCTTTGTGTGCTAATTTGCTGCATTTGGCAGGCCTGTTCCAAGAGTGAATTGTGGCAACTCTACTCCTGCCAGAAAAGAGTAAATAAATTAAATGTAGCACAGCTAGTCTTTGTTTCTTCAAAGAGGAATGGCACAAACACATTTTGAAAGAACTCCCAAGGGGGGGTGTGATGAGAATGCAGGTTATTTATGTCTTGACAGCTGATATTTATCTGTGTGTTAGAGCCTAGTGCCAAGTTTGTGTTTCTTAAAGCTATAGCGTATGGCAGGTCTTGCGCCTTTTACATTTTCTTAATCATGAATTCAGATATTTCAGGATCTTACCGGAACTCTGCTTGAAATGCTGATGCATCAATTGCAGAATCAGATGTTGGGTCTGTAGAGTCTTGGCCGGTCCGTCCTTCGTATTCAGGAATGTCTGCGGTCGAACTCGGCCAATCCATTTATAATCATTGGCAAGGCACTGTAGCACAACTTTACACTATTGCCTAACACAATACACAGCAGTTGAAAGTTGTATCTGAGAGATGGGAATGTATTCCTGATGTGGGTCTGGGCTTCAGCCAACAGGCAGAGACTCAAGTTTCAGATGCTTCATGTTTTCTGTAACCCATCTCTGTGTGTAAATAACCTCTGTGCCATGTGTGTCTTTGTCTGTTCCATGATGACTTGGTGACTAAAGCGACGCTGGTCGTGTCTCCCTGATGTAAAGTCTCTCGGCTGCCCTGTTTGCAGGTGAGCCAGAGTTTCGCTACGTGGCGGGGATGCACGGGAACGAGGCTCTGGGTCGCGAGCTGGTCCTCAACCTCATGCAGTACATGTGCCGGGAATACAAGAGGGGCAACCAGCGCATCGTCCGCCTGGTCACTGAAACACGAATCCACCTGCTGCCCTCCATGAACCCCGACGGCTACGAGGGAGCTTATGAGAAGGTGGGCAAGGGAGAAAAAAAACGAGTCGGCTTACTTCATGTAGTTTGTCCATGTTGTGGAAAAGAAAAAGTGGACAATTCACGTCCCTTAGTAGTTTTTCATCCCATATATAATCAAATGTAGGGGTCAAAATAAGGAATCTGAAGGGATGATGCATCTAGAATTTTTTCCTGGTACATAAAACAGTTTTTGGGCAATGGGGGCCATAATGAAATAAAATGTTCCCTTACACTGACTGGTCTAATGATGGGACTGTAATTGAAAAATAAAAAATATCAAACTTTGAAACTCCATAACTATCAGATAGTTCAAAAATGTGCTCAACCCACATTTAAACATCATGAAAACTGGGTGCTGAATCCTCAAAATATG
>OMLB01055560.1:29263-45343 GCA_900302555.1 Myripristis jacobus
AAGACATTATTATTGTTGGAGTGTTGGCCTGCCTTGTACTTCTATTTCAGCTCCAGAACTGCTACCGCGCCACTGATTCAATGTGATGAAACTTAGAGCGATGCTGGAGCGACATCTCTTCTAGTTTCTTGTACAGTTGATTCCAGACATGAGGGTCTAAACTACTAAACCATCTTTGGGCACTGTACATGCTGACGTCATTTCATTATACAGTGTGTATGTATATATATGTATATGTATATGTGGTAATTTGGTGTGTGGCTCCTGGCGTGCCGTAGGGCTCAGAGCTGGCCGGCTGGGCTTATGGGCGGTACAGCTACGAAGGCATCGACCTGAACCACAACTTCCCGGACCTGAACAACATCCTGTGGGATTCCCAGGAGATGGCAGAAGATAAATCGAAAGTGTCCAACCACTACATCCCCATCCCAGAGTACTACACCAAAGAAGATGCTTTCGTAAGTAGACTTAAAATATTAACACCGTGTTCGAATTAATAAGAGGAATTGATGAAGACGTAACCAATGTGGAGCATGCTGGAAGTCTTCTTAAAGACATCCACAGTATTTTACCAAAGACGATGCCTACATGTTAACAGACCTGGCACTCCTACACAAGAGTAATAGTGTGCTGTACGATGAATTAGTCTATAAATTTACTGGACCTTGAATGGGGGTTGGATGACATCCAGAGTGTTATTCCAAAGCTGACGCCTTTACAGATTAATTATATATTACAGGAAATGGACCATTTTGTAGTAAACTGTGTTATAACCGCTGATCAGCCTATGTATAAATGCATGGCACGTTGAAGGGGAGTTTTTCTCAGGGGAGTTTATGGACAGTGATAGAAATGTGCTTCTAGTTTACTGGCGTGCAAGCCTCTGAATGTCTGTAGAACAGGAAATAATAGCAGAGCCGAGGAAACTGAAAACCTCTGTGCAATAGAGGTTTCACTGACAGGAGCCATGCAACTCAATGTCTGGTAGCAGTTTCCCTCTTAATAATGAAAAGAAAAAAAATGCTGGAACTCCTGGAATGCCTCTTGGTCTAGAAACGATAAAAAAAATATACTCAATATTTACGAAGCAGAAAAAAGGAACAGCAAGTTGTGTGGTGAAAGTAATATTACATGGCATCTTCAAAATAAATAAATGTTCATTTTGCAACTTTCCATCATCGGATGGTAACACGGAAGTGACTCAGCTTATGGCCAGGTCGTGCCTTGACATTTTTTCTGCTTTAACCTCTTCAGCTCTGCCAGGTTTGTCATTGCTGTGTGGTAGAGATTCAAACCCACAGAACTTTATTTTAAATTTTTAATACAGCAAAGACCAGTTAGCACCACAGATGTCGAAATAAGAAAGGCAGATCTAGTGAATTATGACTTTAATTGCTTTATGCAGTCATGTTTTAGCTCATAAAGCACCAATAAGGCTCATGGTGTCTTTTATCATGAGACTGGATCAGTTCCTTATAAATCACTCCCACAGAACAAAACAGTGGGAGGTTTAGAGCCAGATTCATGTCACAGTGTCAGTGAAGTGACGGTAATTATGGCAGCTGATGCAGCTCTGCCGTCTCTCCCGTCCCAGGTTGCGCCCGAGACCCGTGCCGTCATCAGCTGGATGCAGGACATCCCATTCGTGCTCAGTGCGAACCTCCACGGCGGCGAGCTGGTGGTCACGTACCCGTACGACTGCACCCGTGACTGGGCACCCCAGGAGAACACGCCCACCCCGGACAACAGCTTCTTCCGCTGGCTGGCCACCGTCTACGCCTCCACTAACATGGTGATGGCCAACCCTAACCGCCGCATCTGCCACTATGAAGACTTCCAGCAGCACAACAACATCATCAACGGCGGAGCCTGGCACACCGTCCCCGGCAGTGAGTCAATCAGTTGGCACTTTGATTATGTTGATTTGACGGGTTTTATAGTCAAAAAGGGGACAAAAACACCTCCAGGGGGCGACTTGAGCCAAACCAGTAGTGGTCTGTGGGACCTACAGCGGTGTATTATTGCCATTGTAGGGAAGAAATATTATGAAGCTAGGAGAGGATTGTCCGAGAAAAAGAACTCAGAATTTCCAATATTAATGTAAATTTACAAGAAAAACTCACAAATGAATGAGAAAAAAATAGTAAATACTGAGCTTATAAAGTCATAAATTTATGAGAAAAAAAAAATAGGAAGGAAATCCTGGTGATTTTAGCCCAGAATCATAATATTGTTTTCTTCTGAATCAGCCCAAGTCACGGAAATGTCTCTTCAAAGTCCAGATGCTGATGAGAATATTGAAATTCTGGGCTAAAATCAGCAGGATTTCCTTCTTACCAAATCCCTTGGTAGAAGAAAAACTATTTTCTGATTTTTTTTTCTCATAAACTTGCAACTTTATAATCTCAGAATCTTTGTGATTTTTTAACTCATAAATTCATGACTTCAATCTCAGAAAATTTAATATTTTTTCTCATACATTTTTTACATTTTTTTCTCATAAATTAAACAATTTAATCCCAGAGAATATTCAAGTTTTTTTCTCATAAATTTACAACTTAAATCTTGGAAATTCTGTTTTTTTTTTCTCTGAATATTACCCCCCACTCCCCATTCAGCTCTGTAATTTTTTTCTCTCTGCCTACAATGGCATATAATGGAACCTTATTCCAAAAATAAACTCTATAAGATTTTTATTTCTGTTATTGTGAATTGAAGAAAAATGACAGACGGCAGTGAGGAAGATACACTTTTCTTTGCGCTTAGATGAAATAAATCTGGAACCATTTAGCATAGATAAGCTGAAAAAGGCTCGTTTCGGGGGTGTGAATTGGTCCACGGGGAAAGGGAGGTTCTGTTATGTTTTATTTACCAGTGTTGTGTAAATCTTGTTTTCATGTCTTATTTTTCCCCAACTCTAATTTACTTGTGACTTTTAAAAATTTGTTTTTATGTCTTCTTAAATTTCATGTGAAGCACTTTGAATGGCCTTGTGTTTGAAAGGTGCTATACAAATAAAATTGCCTCATAACTTCACGACAGCTGATTGCAGTTGGCTTATAACTTTGTTTGTTATAAACACAAGGCACAATAACAGTGACATTAATGCTCCAATGGCGACTAAATATTTGAAATCGACTGCGATGATCATTTAAAGCATTTCAATCTAATAAGCGGCATTCTAACCTCTTTGGCAGACGCTCAGCACTGCCCCCTGATGCCCAAAAGCCTGTACTGCACTCTTTTTTTGTCTCACTGCAGGCAGTCGATTAGTCGATTGTAGATTTTGGCTTCACTACAGCATGCTAAAAATTGTTCCCTAATGTTCATTTCTCAATATTGAAAGAGAAAACATGGTGTTATTGTGTAAAATGTTGCCATTTTGTCTCAAGATTCATTGGAACTGTGTTCATTTTCACGGTTTATGTCTAATTTTGGAATTGAACGCATCATTTCTTTAAAACCAGAGTCAAGATAGGGGTAACAAAGACGATTTGGCTGTGGTGAAGTAAAGCTCATCTGTGTCGGGAGCACATATATATTCCTCTGCCTTGTACTTATGCAAAGCCAAGTCAAGTCATCTGTATTTTTTCTCTCTTACCCTCATGATTTGTTTTGATTTTCTGTGAACTGGGACAGCCTGTCAAAGGAGGTTTTCTCTCTGCGCGCACTCCCCCGTATAGATAAAAATTTAATTGGAATTTCCCTTCCCGTAAACATGAATCACTGGTTTCCCCCTTTGATCCATTTTTTTAACTGTATGCCCTCTGTTTCGGTCCTCCCTGCAGGTATGAATGACTTCAGTTACCTGCACACCAACTGCTTTGAAGTCACCGTGGAGCTTTCCTGCGATAAGTTCCCGCACGTCAGCGAGCTTCCCATCGAGTGGGAGAATAACAAGGAGTCTCTGCTGGTTTATATGGAACAGGTCAGCCCCTGTGTACTCAATCAGTCCGTCTGTTTATTCATAATAATTCTGGTAGACACTTGCGAGAGACAGGAAAAGGTCCTGAGCTCGTCCTTTAACCATCAGACTGCTGCCGTCCCCACATGAATCACATTATGAGATCCTCATTATCAAAAGCCTCACGGTGTTAATTCTCTTCATTCAGGTTCACAGAGGGATCAAAGGTGTGATCCGGGACAAGCTGACCAAGCAAGGCATACCGGATGCTATAATCCGGGTGGATGGCAACGACCATGACATCCGATCAGGTGAGCCACTAACTTCTTTATTCCTCTGTGAGCATTTCTGTCAGATGAAAAATATCCCATTAAGAGATTTCAGTTCTGAGAGGTTTAAAATTTCCGAATGGATGAGCGTGACAAGATGTAGTTCCTCAAGACAACTGGATTGGACAGCTTAACCTTTTGATTTTTCGCTAATATTTTCACACGCCCCACTGGTGGTTTTTTTTTTCTTTTCTTTTTCGTACGCCCACTTAATATTTTTTTTTTAGAGGGATTAAAAAAAGGGCTTAGAGGAAGATTCTGGTTTGAATCATCCATCGTTATGGATACATGTCATTCCAGGGTGGAGGTCTTAACCACCAGATCATCTCTGGGCATTCGTAGAGCCACAAGTACAACAAAATCAGTGCTTAATTAGTTCAAGAAATCTTGCAAAATCCTCTAACAGTTTAAAAAAAAAAAGCATTTTGTGATGAAGATAAACTCGGCGTTTTGCACAGATGTTTAACAGTCCTACAGGAAGAAATCCATCATACAAGAGCGATCGGTTCCTGCCCAAACAGAAGCCTCTGCTGAGCAAAACGCAACGCAGACATGGGGTTCCAGAAAGGGGTGCAACTCCAGAAAAACTCTTGATTTCGTGCTCATATCATCACTCTATCTACTCTGCTATCACTCGCTCCATGGCCTAATGCAACAAGTCTACACCCACTCTCTGGGGGTTGTCGACAGGCACTCTGGGAAATGTAGGAAATCACTGCCTGAGGTGGAAGTAGACCGGACAGGTTGAGAGATAGAGGGCACACCAAAAAATAAACTACATTTCGTCTCAAAACTCAGTGGAATTTGTCAAATAAGAGGCGATAATACTCTCCAAGGGTGGATTTTTTTCTGTTAAATCATTATAAGATTAACCATTAAGTGCAGAAATAGTCCATCAAATCCTGTTTTGTGTCGCAAATCTCTTTTAAAATGGTCTTTTTTGTGTCTGGCTGCCGTTCCTGTAGCTGTGGACGGGGATTACTGGCGTCTGCTGAACCCGGGCGAATACAAGGTGGTGGCGAGGGCCGAGGGTTACTTCCCGTCCATGCGTCACTGCCACGTCGGGATGGACCCACGCCCCACCATCTGCGACTTCACCCTGATGAAAATACCCAGTCAGAGGCTCAAGGAGATCCGGGCGAAAGGAGGGAAGATCCCCCAGGACCTCCAGCTGCGTCTCCGCGCCCTGAGGCTCCGTAAGCTTCGCGCCAGCACCAAGGCCCTCAACCGCGAGAGGGAGAGCCGGCAGCAGCAGGCGAGGAAAGCTCGGTCCTCCCCGGCCCAGAAAGCATGAGAGTGGAGGGGAAGGACTCACAATCTGACTCAAGATTATGGGATGAAGAGTTTTGGTCCAATCTGAGAAATCTACCATCTGGAAAAACTGCTCCTAGTTATTGATGAAATTATCCAGCATCTGAAAACAGTAACATCTTATAAAACATACATATTACACACTCTGTTACAGTTATTTGTGCATAACTGAAAGGAGTTATGGGGCTTTTTAAAGGATGGTAGGTAATGCAAGTCCTTGTTTGACGAAACGAACAGGCTCTTCAAATTACGAACTTATGCTACAAAATCCCTTTCACTAAAATATCTATTATTTTTTTGTAAATTAACTCTTTAGTTGAACTGCATTATAGCTGACTCAGCTGTAGTGATCTACACTAGGTTGCATTTTTGTAAAGAGAGATTTTGTAAAGAGGTTTTTAAGTGTCAGCTGGTCTGATATGTGACACTTTGTTCTTAACGCTGTGGCTGTATTTGACGATGACCACAAGTCCAACAGGACCACCATGTCTTGAATAAATCTTCCTTTGTGTACTCTGTATTCTTGTGTCAAGCTGTGTACCTCAGGTAAAGATGAGGGGAACCCAATTCAAGAGAGGAAAAGAGCCTGTTTTGTGTGTTTCTGTTAAATAAAAAAGGTGTTACACAACATTTTGCAGGATCTAAGTGGGGCTCTGCTGTCCGGTTCTGGGTATTTACTCTGCCATCTAGTGTCTGGATCTTGGTACTGCTTGTGTGGAGTCAAAATACTGGGATCAAAACCAAACAGCAGTGCAAAAAAAGCTACTTTTTATTTCAATGATAATAAGTACCATTTTAGTATCACTGTTGGGGTTACTGATAGCCATTTAGGAAACAACAGTGCGAGCATCCAACATGTTTTCATTTCTCTTCCACCCCCGTGAGCTGTGGTCAAACGAACTGACAGTGCACCCGCAACGACAAAACAACTAAGAACGCTAAATAAATCTCACAACGTTTGAAAACCAGAACACAATGGACAAAAATGAACAAATGCATTACAAAAAAAACAACAAAACAAAACAATGAACCCAGTTTTTAGTTGCTATACCCAGAGTGAAAATGGCAAATAAGACACTTCTCACCGAGAAACTTGTGAATAAGTGGATTAAAAGCAGCACTGAATATACAGCATGGCTGGGCCTGATTCACTTTCAGTTCTGTCAATTCAAACTAAACACTGACACTGCCCTTCACTAACGAAACAGCATTCCACGCCAAATATTTCTCTGCTACTGGTTAGAAGCACACCTTTACTTTATTACTCAGCAAGAAAACATAGACGGCGTGAATTGAATGAGCTGAAAGCGTCCTGACCCCAATTTGTGGTACAGAAAACTGAACACAATGCATTCTGAGCAGGAAACTGAGGTACAAAGTGTGAAAAAAGCGTCCTTCCTTCTTACATACAGGACCAAGTCAGGATGAAGCTGTGTGTGTGTGTGTGTGTGAACCGGGAAATAAAAGGTCCCATCTGTGTGTAGAGTAGTTCTTACATATACAGTGTCATCACTTTTCACCTGCCACCTCTATTTTTCTATTTTTTTTCCCCACTCACTTAAGCGTTCTAAAAAAAAAATTGAACTTGTCACGTGTGAAGATTTGCTCATTGGCTAAATGATACAAAACTCACTTTTTAATTGAAATTACCAGATGGTCACTTTTAGTTCCCGGCTCACCGCGCGAGGAAAGCAGGTAAAGAGCGACTTCGACCCGATCCAAACAATCTTTCGACATATTTTGGCATGAGACGACTCAACGCAGAGCATCACCCTCACATAAATAAGAAAGGATATTCATAAAGGCTGGTATGCATAGTAGTATAGGTTCATGTCTATCATTTTGTTTACATTAACAGTACATTACTATCTATTCTTCAGTCGCTATGTATTGTAACCGTCTTACATTAAAAAGGTGTAACATCCAGGCATTTGCTTGGCTCTTTGACCTACAGTAGCTATACTACACTGGGTTTTCCCGAGCAAACGCGAACGCAACGGCGGCGCCAACACGAGTGTGAAATGTGGACATCAGAGAGGAGGTGGGCTAAAGGTCTGGACGGCCATCATGACGACAAAATCGGAAATGGGTGCGATGAGGATTACTGTGGTTGCACGCCGGAGATGATGGACAACACTCTCTCCAAAAGCCAACAAAACGAGCCACAAGGTCAGGAAACTCGCCAAACAGTTTCTTGGCAACGATAGGACGTCCTGGAGGATTTAAAGCAACCGTGGTGAAGCAACTCCTTTGGCATTGCTGGCCAAAAAGTTGCCCTGTGTGTCGGCAACTTAACACTATAAAGATCAGGTGATTCGGTGGTCATTTGAAGAGGGGATAGTCTATTGATTTTGCATTATTTTGAAAATCAACTGGTGCCTCTTGAAAAATCAAGGAGTTTTTGAAAGCTGAGATGTTTCAACTCTCAAGTTCAACATGGTACTTTACTGACAGCAGATGGGCTTTTCTGGTTTTAAGACAACACAGGGTTTCCATTCAGAGGTTCAGATGAAAACAGACCCACAAATTAAGTGAGAGATGAGAAGTGTTTTTCAAATGTGATAAAAGTTCTCCTAGGGAGGCAAGTGACACCGAGCAACCGAGGAGATCAAACGGATCGAACTTCTTCACCGTTGCTGTGAGCCGTGTCCGCAAACATTCATTGGACGTACACCTAGAAACGCACTAAAAACCCATGAAAAACCACGGGGGGGAAACCGAGGCGGGGATGTAGAACGGAAAAGTTAGAACGTAGCTTGGAGAGGTCACTGTCCATGAGCGCAGAGGAAAGGCATTGATGATGAGGTCCAAGAAGTCAAGGTCAAAGTTCAGATTGTATGAGCAGAGAAGCAGCACCTATGGAAAAGGCTTGAGAAGAGCAGATCGGCCGAGAGCGGACGCCTCGCAGCAGCTCGATCCACACCGGAGGACGCCGGCCAGGAACGAGCCGTGACAGCGCGAGACGACACAAGCATGCCCGTTTTCTTGTCTGGTTACGATCGACGTCTGTCCTTTGCATCTTTAGTGTTTTTGTCCCGAGGGGCGGGGGGGACATTGTGACGTGTTACTTAAAGTCTCAAAATAAGCCTCAAAGTTATCTACTAGTTATAGGCCAAAAATTAATCTTTAGTATGAAAAAGACCCAACAGACAACCTTACAAAGTCATCAGTTTGCTTTTGAGTGATGCCACGTTGCATCTTTTGAATCGAGGAAGCGGCAATCGAGGACTTCTGAGGTTTGCACTTTCAGTCCTCTCATCGGTCGCCGTGGGAGTGTTTCGCTCTTCTTCAAAGTCACCCATATTTCACCTTGAAGTCTTTGCTTTTGCTTTCTTTTGCTAAGTTCAGGGTCAGAGAGGCGTAACGTTTCCATCCTAGGCCACAGTCAGTAAATCTTAAGTTTTCACCTTCTTCTTTTCTTTCTTCAGTTCAGTGGCTGTCAGCTGATGGTTCCCACCCAAAAACTGAAACACAGCTGCAGACCTGGGCCCAACAGTATTTGCAGATATTTTTACGGTCTCTTTTATCCTCCGTAGGGGGCCAGACTGAGTGGGGTTTTCCCACACAGAGCAACTGCCAAATAGTTTAGAAAAGAAACCGTCTTCGTCAGTTTAGCATCCTAATGTACTGTAACAGACACTGTGCCTGACAATTTCTGCTTTGTCCGAATTTGTGTTTATCTGTCGTAAAAAAAAAAAAACCCAAAACCCACCCATCTGGTCCACCAAGCACTTTAAAACAAATGCTAGGAATTATTTCAAGGTTCCTACACAGTTTTGATTTCAAAGTTTCACATCATCAAATCTTGATTTCTTTTTTTTTTTTAATGCCTTTAATGCTTTATCCCAACAGTCATCTTGCCCCCACTAACGATGCCATTTCACCATATAGATAAAGTTTATTCTTCACAGCAACAAATATCTGCATACGTGACATGACCACAGTCTTTCTTGTGCACTTTCTGAACTAATCAAGAAGAAGGAAATCGTAAATTCCCTTTCCAGACACTTCCAGACATTCCAGATCTGTGCAGGAACCTCGATTTTTGCAACCACTGCTTTACCCAGGTCTGCACTCTGCAGTGTATTGACCTTTTTGACAGCAGCAAATACTAGAACTTGGGCTGGTAAAGTGCCACGCGGCCGCTGAGGCAGCCCGAGGCCAGCTGGCAGTGTGTTGGGGAGAACTTGGTGGTGAGCACCACGTCGCTGTGCGAGTAGATGGAGCGGACCTCCCTAAGGCAGCTGGTCTGGACGGGCAGGCAGTCGGCCAGCTCACCGCAGCGTTCGTCGAAGGCCAGCAGGCGCACCCCGTAGCCGTATGGGGAGCAGATGAGGCGTCCGTCCGGGCTGAAGCACAACTCCTTGATGTAGCCTCTGCCGACGTTGGCCTCCTCGATGTAGTGGGTGAGGCGGAGGGAGCAGCGAGGGGAGACGGGCGGTCGTGTGGGTGCCCCCTCCTGGAACTCATACACACATGTCCACTACAGGAGGAAAGACGGGATGAGGGTTAAGGTGTTCAATCAATGTAGGTGCAGAAAAACCAACCAAAAGGTGAACTGGAACTACAGGCAAGCTGCAAATTTTAAAAAAAGGTATAAGGAGGCAGAATTTAGATTTTGTTCCTGGTGCCAGTGTTGGTTTGCATTAAACCAAGTACCCCCATTAGATGAGGCCAAAATTAAAACAACCATTCATTGTAGTGTGTTCAATTATAGTGAAACTAAATTAGACCTCGTGTTGCTGAGGTCCCCCTGGAACCCTAACCCTGGTCCAAACCCAAGGCAGAAATTATTGGTATAATTTCTGCCTACCGTGGGTGGGCTAATATTTGTGACAACTAGTAAATGGTTTCTTTGTTGTGTTGCTGGGGGTTAATTATAAGCCACCACAGTTCACAGGGATGCGAGCGTCAGACTGCAGGATATAAATTCATGACTTTGTTGCAGTTCCTACTGTATGCCAACAGAGGTCGTTTAAAGGTTGTTTGAGGTCATAGATGCACACAAATGTCAGATTTTACTCAGTTTGAGAGTCATAATCCCCAGCATTTCCATCAGAATTTGGTTTGGTCAAAACTCTGTGTAGTCTGGAGGTCACAAACAGTATAAATAAGAGAGGGAGGCGAACAATGATGCGATCTGATTTAGGAGTGAGATCTCAGTAACAGTCGATGGACGCTCACCTCCTGGTCGTCCATGTTGCTGGAGCAGCGGATGAGCGTGGCCCAGCCTTTCGGGTGGAGCTGCAGGGAGGTGATGCAGTTCCCTCGTTCTCTCTCTCCGGGGATCTCAGGAGTCAGAACCTCAAGGCTGTTCCTGGGCGAAAGGCCTGGAAGAGCAATGACTGTGAGAAATTCTTTTTACAGCTTCATTATTTCATAGAGGTAAACTATATCAAGGTTTATACTATGATTTTTGTCTGACCTTCTCTGTGAGGGTGTATTTTGCTGGAGTCGTTTCCCTGTCGAGGAGTCCCGGTCGACCTGGACGCTGATGTGCCTCCATCTACAGAATCACAAGAGGATCAAAGTCAATTTTCTACAAAACAGAGGAAAGAATAAACAAGTGGCGCGTAGGAGCAGGTAGGAGATGTAAGAGCCAGAAAATAAAAAGGCAGGAAACAGGGAAAGGCAGGGAAATAAAATTATGGGAAGTCCTTAACATTTACATGCAAGTGTCCAGCTTGTATGTCTATGCAGTGTAGCTAAGAATGAATGCAAAAATGGAAAAAGCTTTTATATCATGCATTGATTGCAACCAAGAAATGCTAGCAAAAAAGACCATCCAATTTTTTCCTAAAGTCACAAGCTGACTTCGCTCTCACCTGAGCTGAGGGGGGTCCGCCGTGCCCGTAACATGCGGTAGCTGCCCACCTCGAGGGACTGCGTGAGGTCCAGGTCGTGGAGGATGAGCAGGTAGCCTGAAGAAGTGGAGATGAGCATCTTGGAACAGTCCGGGGTCAGCCGCATCCTCATAAGGTAGCGGGTGTGGAAGAACTTTTTGTGCGGGCAGCCGTCCTCTGTGAACCTGCGGAGGAACGACAATTACAAATGTTCTGACAGCCTCTAAACTCACAGAGGCATTTTGATCGAGTCTTGCTTCTGTGATTTGGTGCATATCTGCTTAAAAACAAGATGCTGGGGTGTACTAGGTGATACAATCCACCAGGAAACACTTTGCATATAAAATCAAATAATTCCAGCCACCAAGGAACGACGAGGAACAGGGGTTTCAGAGGTGAACACCCCAAAAAACATCCACTCATCTCGGTGTTTTTTTTCTAAAAAGATGGGGCTTCTTCAAAAATCTGTGATGGTATTACTGGTTTCAACTTTCATGCACATCTACTGGTACATGGACATAAAAAACACATTTCCCAAGACAGTAATAGTACAAACAATACATGAGAGAATAAATATCTTCTATTTTTTTGTCATGCACTGCTAAATAGAGTCAGTTTTTATTTGACTGTGTAACCGGGCAATGCACATTTTACAATAAACTGGAGAAAAAAACAAAAAGAAGAAAAACATAATACACTACATGCAGATAACAAAAAGTCACATGATATATCCTGCTTTTCGCATTATATACAGAAGCATCTCTCACATTTATGTCAGCGGTATTTCCTTTTATATGCACAATGTCTAAAATTTCCAGGTTAAATGAAGATCTTCACATAATATATAACAGAATGTGCACATCCATACACACCTGTTAGTGTCCCACGTGATGACGTTGCCATCAAAGCCAGACGTGACGAGGAGACGGGTGTTGGTGTCGTACTCGATGTTCTTCACCCAGCTGGCGTGGCCGTGCAGGGAGCAAACCTTTGAATTCAGCTTCCGCAGATCCCATAGTGCAATTGTGGTGTCGTCCGAGCAGGTGGCAAACAAACGATTGTCCAAAAACCTGGAGAGCGGAAACACGCAGGCAAAGCGTCATCAAAAGACTCTGGGTGGACATTTTGCCATCATCATAAAGTTGAAAAAAAAAAAAAAAAAGTGGAGTAAAGCGCCAAACTAATTCAAAGCGACGCAGCAAACAGGCTCATTGAGTCTTTAGAGCCGTTTTATGGAATCTGGGACCGACTGAAAAGGAAAACCTGACATCATCGAGAGAGGCAAATAAATAATGCATGTGTTTTTATTGTCAACTTTTTAAACCGTGCCAGTGCACAAGCTGCAACTTCTTTATGATTTACAAGCAAGGCATTTTAACACTGAGTTTCTCTACAAGCAAATAAGAAAAAAAAAGTAAACCGCATCCCTTCAAGCATTTGGCCATCATTTTGCTTCCCCAGACTTGACAATACATCAGTGACAAAAAAATTAAAAAAAAAGGTACTGTACAGCTGAAACCACGGCACTTCACCACAACGTAAGTGTGAAGGAAGCAGGATGCAGCTGAAAATCAACATGCATGCTCTGTCACCATGCCCTAGATACATGAGACTTTAAAAAAGAAAGAAAGAAAAAATGGTACCTTATGTTATTGACACAGTCTTCGTGGGCCTCCACCAGGGTTTTGATGTGCCTGGAGGAGATGGGATCAAACAGCAGCACCTCGGTCTGCTCACAGGCCACAGTCAGCACAGACCTGGGCAGAGCACACAAACACAAACACAGTTACATACTGCAGCACAGAAGGGGAAAAAATCACCTAAAAGGGGCATTTTCACAACCGTAACCACTGAAATATTACTTAATAACAATATAAGCTATGACATCCAGCCTGAGGTCATTAGAAGAAAACAGAATTAACAATATAATGAAAAAAAAATCTGCATCTTTTTGTTTTTTCTTGCGAGTTTGATACTACGAATTTCCATCATTAAAATGTGTCATTCACAAGAGGGTTAACTATTCCACAAAAATGTTGAGGGGGATAAACTGAGCTTGCATGAGTTTACTGTCCAGTACATCCCTCACCTCGCTGCTCAAGAGCTGTGCCAACAATGAGAAGACAAATAACACCACACCCCAAGATAAGCCTAGTTCTCTCAGTCGGAGCTCGACGAAGTGAGATCCTCGCCTGAATAAACTGATGTATCCTCATGTGACCTTTCTCCATGAAATGCATTTGCACAGAGGCCGGTGTGCACGGAGGCATTATGGTTTGTTTTGCTCTCAACTGCGTCCGCAAACAGAATTTGAGCCATGCTGCCCTCAGCGTGGCTGCAGGATGTATCTGATCTGCTGGCTGGTCATCGAAGCCTGAACCCTTCAGTTTATCTTGACTGTCCTGTTGTGCTGGACATGGAGCCCTTTTTCAAGTCTTGCTGGGTGAAATTCAAGGGCTTATAATTTGGCATGTTTAATATGTAAGACATGCCTCAGCAAAAAAGTGGATGTAAAGAGGTGCATATACAATCATACAGAATGCAAAATGGTGCTATCTGTTCAAGCTATATACAGTGCATGAAAGAAAAGCACTGACAAGCTATAGGAAAACAAGACTGTAATACATGCATGCAGCAGGTTTGGGATAGGAGATGACACTGGACAATAACTGAGTAGACATCCTGAAAGAAAAAAACTTGTCCAGTGAACAAATCATGGTGCAATCATTCAATTTGTTCTGATTTAACAATATGAATAATAACTATTCAACACATGGTTTTCTCTTAGGATGTTAGCTGTTGATCCTGGGAGAGAGACATACTGGTCAATGTGAGAATTATTGGCAACTTTTAAGGCCATACACACATGCTAAACAACTTTGAAGGTCTTGTTTTATTTTCTCAAACCCACAAAGTTTCCAATATTTTCCATTAAGTGCGGCATCATGTGGGCATGACATTTAACCAGGCTGAAAGTGCGCTTGCGATGCTAGCTTACCCATCAGGAGAGTACTCCAGGTTGAACACAGCTCCGTGAGTCTGAGTGCTCAAGTTGACAGAGTCTGCAGCCGGATTCATTGAGCAGTACAAGTTGGTCATCGTCCTGAAGTTGTCCCTGGCCGGGTCCACAAAGATCCCTCGTCTCACAGTCCTGTTTTGCAGCCAGGAGAACAGGCTAGTCCTGCTGCTGCTGCTGCTCCCTCCGCTCCGCAGCGGCTTGGCCGTCTGGCAGCGGGGTTCACGCTCCTCGGACGCCGGGGAGCTCGCACTTGGCTCCCGCCCGTCCCGGTCGCCGCTGCCACCGCTGTCCACCGGGGCAGCAGGGACCCTCCGGGGGCTGTCATCCCCACAGTCTGACTCCTCGATGTCGGGGTCCTCGCCTTGGTCGGAAGCAGTGCAGTTGTCGGGCCTGTCCTGCGACTCGTCGGCGTCCTCGCTGTCGCTCATTGTAGCTCCTCCAGGGTCCAGAGACCCGTTTGTGTTTTGGGGCGCAGCGTTTCGGCTTTACGGCGAAAAGTAGACCGACTTTAGTCACCAAGCTGGCATTAAACCGAGTCTTGCTCCTTCGATTTAACGCCCCATGGTTGTGTATTTTCACCTGTATGCGAAACGTAAGCCAAATTATATTTTGTTGTCAGACTTGGCAGCGTCTCATCGTCCCGTGTTGAGCTAGCTAAAACGAGCAGCGGCGACACCGGAAATACACACAGCTACCCTTCAAAATTTAAGCACAAATTTGGCTCTTATGGGAAAAAAAGTCAAAGCAGGTACATTTAAGTAAAGGCGTTGTCATGTGCATAACCTCACATTTTGTACCACAATAAACAAATAACTCGCGAAGTATTCCTCTTTAATGTATTTTTCACACCATTTCGCTGCTTTGAAATATAATCACGATGCGAAACCCAGTCGCCGATGTGGATTTAATTTTGAAAATTGTTGACGGATGTTGCACCGCTTCATTGTATCGGACTTGACACCGCTCAACCCATCATAAACAAACGCAAAATAAAATTAAGTGACGAAATTCCGCTTCCTTGGCCACTTGAGGTGCTTCCGCTGGTTGGATGCTGCCACCTGCTGGATGATTCCTGCATGTTCGCCTGTGTGTTGATGGCTGGTGTGAGCCAGGAGAAATAAAACTGTTTTATCCAACACGGTGTCCATTTTCACGGCACTGTTGGTTGCACTGAACACAAGGGGGCAGATTGATCCCTTTATCTCTCAGAAATGTCATGCTGATTTACATAAAATTAAACATTAAATATACGGGAAGATATTAGTGTCATTATACTGACAAATGTGTGCATCATGATCTGTAAACAACACATTACTAACATGGTTTACTATTCTTAAACAAATTAATTTCAGTTGGTGTGCTGTAAATTGTCATTTAAATGAATGCACAATATATGATTTGTACAAAATGATACATACGTGTGATTACATTTTTCTCTCTCTATACTAATACCTCAAACTTAACATAGATAAATAAATAAAGAAGGCAAAAACAAAGCAAAAGAAAACCAAATGTACGTTAGCAGTTTCCACAGGCCCTATGTATTTTTTTTTTTTTTGCAGCAAGACATTCTCAAATGTAATCCTGGCATCAGAATCAGAATCAGAATTAGAAATATTTTATTGATCCCTGAGGGGAATTGGGTCAGTTGCAGTTGCTCCCATTCTCAAGAGA
>OMLB01055561.1:0-35659 GCA_900302555.1 Myripristis jacobus
AAGTAGTAGTAGCGCATCAATTTTCAAGGATGGTAATCACAGAAAAACAGGCCCGTGATTTAATTATTATTATTACTCGTCAAGCTGCAGGCACAGAAACTGCCATATCCATAGTTTGGGAGCAGCAGGCTTAGACCGGGGCGTTTCAAGGTATGGGTTTGCTCAGGTTAAAGTCAGGGTAAGGATCTGCTGCAAATAATATGCCTGCTTCATGGATACTTCCAGCTCTGTCTAACACTGTGGCGGTTCTCTGCGCCTGCAGCTCGATGTGTCTATCCTGTCTTGTTAAAAGACAAAAGAAAAAGAAAAAAAAAACTTCTCATTCTTTTTCCCTGGCTCTTTTCTTTACCCCACACTTCTGTATTATACATGATCATTCTAGAGCAGTGTTGGGTGTTTGGTGCACGACTCCCACATTTCCAACTCTGATTGCAAATGTGGGTGTCACAGGAACTGACACCTTGCCTCTGATATTAAACCACAAGAGCCTGCATTTGAAAGCACTGTGTCTGTGGCACTCAAAAGGCTGAGCTGTGTCTGTCGACACTTTCATGAGGACACAGCCTACAGCTGCTTCATGCAAAAAGAAGGGTGGCCACCAGCCAATTAGCTCTTTTGTGTATGTGCAAACAAAACAGTGGAGGAGTCAGAATCAGCAGATACAAATAGTCATCTCTGTTTACTTTTGTCTACCAGAGTTACAGAGCAAACCCGGACACAGAGGCTTGATGGAGTCCCAAAATCAACTCTTTTGGGGGTTGACTGTCTGTGCTAGTGTTGGGAGAAAACACATTATTTCTACAACTACAGCTGCAACTGAGGCAAATCTGAAGCAATTTTAGAACTGATTTTACAGAAAGACAAGCCAAAAAAGACAACTCCCCTAAATATCATAGTTTTCATCACACAATTTTACTAAACCTTTGAATAATTAGGTGATAAATGGCAGAGATGCTGATATTCGATGCATGGCAGTTGACCTTTTCCCACATTTTAAGCAAAAACATGACAAGAAAGCTGAATGCCAGTCCTATTAGGTTTCTCTCATCATTCACAGAAAAGTGATTGAATTGTATAGATTTTTGTGGGGAGGACAGGATGCCAGACCGCCAGTTTCAGGAGTTTAATAGGATCATAATATAATGAATTATGGCTCCCAGGGTGCAGTTACTTATAATGAGCCCACACTGTTCTGGAGACAGCAAAATTTGTTACAGCTGCCTTAGCACTTAGCACTGCAGTATTGCTGGCTTGTAATGATGATTATCTACATCTAGGAATTATTTTACTATTAAAGAACATATGTTTTTTTCCACCTCTGCTCATGCTGTAAGTCACTCTGGATCAGCAGATGCCTAAACTGTGATGTAAATGATTGAGTTGTTAGTAGAGTATCCAATTTCCCCTTCGGGATCAATAAAGTATTTCTGATTCTGATTCTGATACTGGTAGCCCGTGGAAAACCATGAGTCACTACAGACAACATTTTTGAGGTGTGGCTGACATCTAGTGGCCATGATGGGAATTGATTCCTTTGCTGTGACGAAAGCGTGCAAAATGCAGATCAGGATGAAGGGACAAGTCGGGACAACTGATTAAGATATTTAAACCTAAAAGGCTTATAGGAGTGGGAACTTGAATATTCAGTCCAGTGGCTGGACTGTTGTGTATAGACTGGCTGTGCAGGTGGCTGACAGCCTCTTATATCTCAGGTGCACTATCCATTATTGAGCAAGAGGCTGAGATTGTACAGACAAGCACACCCTTGTCTGATATTTTGGCTCTACACTTAATTTTTTTGGGAAATCACACTGTGATAATAAAGTTAAATTGCGGGATCCCAGCTTTAAGTTTAAGGTAAGTTTAAGGAGAAAAACGTACACTCATTTAGCACATGGTAACATTGTCAGTAAAATTTCCAATTCAGCATATATTGAAAAAAATCTAGTTTCTTTTGAGTTTAATCAGTGAAATCTGTAAACATCACCTGACTCTGGGTATGAAATCGTCAGGCACTCTTTCGATCCATTTGTGGAAGGTTGTGTTATGATTGACTGACTGAATAAAAATGACCACAGAACTGGGTTTCAAACAAGTAATCATGCTCACGCTGAGGACAGGCGCACAGAAGTTCAGCATTTTTTTTTTCTCTCTATCAATTTTCGATGCAAAATTTAGTGAGAAGAAAGAAGAGCTCCAAGTCATTCATATCTACTTTGAAACTCTGAAATAAGACAATGATTTGAGGTCAAAGCCTTAACCTGGGTGTGTGGTGTAAGGTGTAACCATAATTTTTGGGGTGTTGTGTACTTACTGTGGAGCAGAAAGTTGATGTTTTGGTGCTGATCGGTTCATTGCTATGGTAAGATTAAAAAATGAAGCAATAGCTCTTGGGGGTTATGTATACTCACTATACAGGAAGAGGCTGGCGTTCTGGATGCCCAGTCTATTCGAGGCCACACAGGTATAGTTCCCATAATCCTCCTCGGTGACATTGGCAATCATAAGGATAGTGGTGGTGCCAAGGATTTGGATATTGATGCCCTGGGCGTTGGACAGCCTGGAGAGGAGAGAGAGAATTGCAGCCAATTAAAATACACCACAACGTAATGAAGGTCAGACGACGTGAAGCCAGAAGGGTGTAAGCAACATTTTTGGAGGAAAAAAATGAGGTTTATATCAAATAAAGACATCCTCACCAGAACTCAGCGAATCAACAAAATATCCAAAATTCAAATTGGATGCTAATGAGAGAGGGGTATGAACTGTTTCTCTTCTGTAAAGTTAGTTATAACCCACTTACTGTATGTTTTTGGCTCCAGCGCCTTAGGGTTAAGTTTAGGACTGGCATCAGGCCTGAAATAATATGATACTTTCCGGAAGGTGGCTGACAGGTTTGTTAGCTCCGTTCTGTATGTGGTGTACCATCCCAAAAATGCAAATCTGCTTGACTTTACATGTTGTTATTTCTGTGGATATAGCTTCATGATAGAAACTCAAAATGCAAAATTGAAATACATTAAATTTGTCGGACGGATTTGTTTGCTTGTTGTTTTTATGTGTGAATTAAATTTATTCACTTATTTGATGTTACTTAGGCCCTTCGATTTCCCCTTAAACAGCTTCAAAGTTTTTTTTTCTATCTAACTAGATGCCTTGTGCATCATTTTATACACATTTCCCTGTATTTCAGCAGGACATACTTGGTAGCTTTGGAAACCTCAGGATCTCCACCACAATTTAAAATAAGGTTGTGTGGGTTTGAACAAAACTCAGCCATGCAGCAATGACAAACCCGGTGACTGGAGCGGCAGAGTTGAAGAGGTTAAAAAGTGGACCATGAACTCCATCATACATATGAAGATTCACAGAAACAGCGTGTACATCCAGAAATAACCACACGTGCAGGACCAAATGTGTGAAAACAATTAAAATCAGCATCTTAAAAAAAACTGTGTTGACTCCATGGTACATACACTGACGGAACAGCCAGCAGCTTGATACAGAAGATAGTTGGCAGGGTTCATTCCACAACTCTATCAGCTAACATTTTAGAAAACAAAAGGTTAGCAGATATGAGTCAAAAAATTAACTCTGAAATTAATAGAAATATCTAATAGTTTTAATAGAGGTTAATAACTGTTGAAAATGTCACTATTATGCAAGTGCAGGTCTTTTGATAGCTAAGCCTCACTCTGGCACCCACCATTATACTTCTTAATGAGTTTTACTTTTTTACCAGCAATTTCGCAAGAGCAGGGGTCACTCTGATGTCAGTGAACTTTTTCAGTGTAGGCGTCTAATTTGCCGAGTAGCCTACCTCATTATAGGAAAAAAAATATATTTTCACGCACAGTACTCTGCTATCTGTAATTCTGCATCATTACCTAAAAATGATGCCCTATCTTTTGGGTTCTGTGTAGAGAAAAGAGGAGAAGACACAGGCTCTTTGAAACGCAAAGCAACTTGTCCACTCCGCACATTTCCATTGCTATTTCAGGCTGCCAGAGATTTAATGACTTATAATGAGCACGGCGTCAGAATAAGCTTACATTTCTTGATTGCCCATGGCACAACAATAAATAAGAAGGGCTGTGAAGGTCAAAACCACAGCGCTCAGACTATAGAAAATATTGTGGGGCTTTTATTGTATATATCTATATCTGTGTATGCATGTGTACCACCTATGAGACATCAACCTACGCTTTTCAGATATTTTCTTTCATACTCAGTGCAGGTCTTAATTCTGCTGTCAAACCGACAGTAGCGATCTTGGTTATCCAGTTTTGAGATGAAATATTAGTATGCTGCAGAGGCCCTGCCTTTAACCTCTGGCAGCTTTAATGACCAGCAAGCTTCTGACAATCAATTATGTCACCTTGAACCCCTTTTGGAAGGAGGAAAAAAAAAATCAATATAATTTGCTGACATTGACTGTGTACCTCGGTGATGAACTATTCCTAACATCATCACTACTAAATAAAACTCCTTTAATAGCACAGCAAACATAATAGATTCAGCTTGTTCTAGGCTGATTGAGCCCTTCGTATCATGAATAAGGTGAAGTTAATTTAAGGCGCCTCAACTTAATCCTACTTAAGGCTGGGTAATGTGGTAATCTGAACTCGAGCGGGGCAGCAGGAGTTTATGCTGACACATGCTTGGCTGATAGAAAGAATTAGCATAAAAAGGAAAATGCACATCATGGCACAGCATAATTTGGCCCACTGGGGAGCGGGAACTTGATAAAGTGCTGAGGTCCTTCCCACAGGGACACCTTGGGAATGGTGGCAGGGTGTGCGTGCATGTGTGTCACAGAGTGAGAGAGAGAGAGAAAGAGAGACCTATAAGAGGGACAAGTGTACCAACAGCGGCCCCACTCCATCTACAGCACCCCTTCCTCCGATGATAAGGCCAGCAGCAGATATATATTCTCCTGTGTGTCTTCATGGGAAGTGACTGTACTGTTAAAGAGGACTATCTGCCCACAGAGCATACTGAGAGACCTAGATACTACACAGAACTGCAGGGACCCGGGAGAGCATGCAGCTATTTTTACTATAGATTATAGTATATGATTGTAATGCCGTAATAGGGGAATATGAGGTGAGCTGACCGAAACAGGTCAGAACAGCTATAACTCCCTGGTGTTTTCGCTCTCAAGTTTGGGGCTGTAGTCATACTGCATTTGCAAATGGGTTGTGAGTTCCAATGCTTGGCAGCCTAATAAATAAAGAACAGCAAACTGGATCCCTGGCCCAAAAAAAAGAGTCTTTCCACTTTACTATTACCTTTTAGTGCATCGACATTTTGGCTGCTCATTTTAACTTTAAACTTGCTGGCACACGCTGATCTTCAGCCCAACTTCTTCCACTTGTGATTTCAAGTTCATTCTCAAATATGCCTGTGTCTCTGCCAGCTTCATCGAGCATATTAAGCCAGAATACATTATCAGAAAAGCTGGCAGAAGTAATTCGCATCTACAGTATCTATTTTGGAGGGAGGTTTTGCAAGAGCTGTTATCATTATGCACGGCATTTGTCTTTTGCAGACAGAGGGCAGTGGTGGTTCACTGAATAAGTTTGATGTCCACCTCTTTCTGCACAGCTGCACTTTGTAACCTTAAGCCCTGGATTGAAATGATCTGACCCCGGCATTCAGCGGAGGGCAGGCAGAGTGTGTGCAGCGCTGAAGCTGCAGGCCGGCGGAGAAGAAAGACCGGAGCAAATCATCACACGGACAGATTTGATTCTGTGGCGTGTGGGAGCATCTAAAGTAGGTTATCACTGCCACCGAGAATGACAGGCCTGTTATGATTCAAGGCTGATGATAAATGAAATCACGCGGAGGGTCCTGCTGAGACTTGTAACCCAGGAATGATTGAAAATAGTCGGGTGGCTGTGACAGCAATCATGTATCGGCTGACAAAACAACAAACATATTTGTCTGTCACATTAGCTGACAAATCACTTTGGGTTCTGCCATGTAAGAAACATGGATGGACTGATATACTGTACAAAGTGCACGAGACATATGCCAGCTCAGAGGATGGTTTTATCGATGATCACAACATATACATATTTTAGGTGGGTGGCTGTTTCACAAAACTTAATTACAAAGACATAATCAATATAAAGAGCCTTGGAGTTTCTATATTTAACTGACATCTATAAATATGGCCAACAATGTCTTGAGGCTCAGTAAGAGTTCACATCAGCACTGGAGGTAATGCAATACAAAGTGTGTTGCTGCAATAACGTTTTCCTTTAAGTGAGTAAAGTAAGTGATTACTGTTCAAATTGAAGTAATCACATTACAGTTCCTCTAACTGTAAGGAGATAGGAGGTAAGGAAGTAAGGAGATATTGCAATACTTTAATAGCTGACACCGACATTGCTAACCAAGTAGTAAATATGGAAACTAATACAGTTGGTCCAATTAAATACCTTAAAAGAAAGATGCTGTTTGTTTTTTTTCTTCTGCTGGTAAAGTAGGTCTATAATATTTACTGGCTCAATGTAAATTAGATTATCACAATCATTTTTTTTGGTGCAATGTAAATGTAATGGAACAAGTAGAATGACTAATTACTCTTCTCAGGGAGAAAAAAGGATAGAGCTAGATTATTGGTAAGAAAAGTAACATGTAATGTGTAATTTATAACATTTTTCTCCCACTAAGGACCCCAACACTGGCTCACTTCCAATTGAGCCAATTCATGAAGTGGTTATTCAAGATGTGGAAGTCTTTTCCTGCAAAAAGATGCTCTCTCACAGCTTGAAAATGGATGAATGGACAGATGAATATAATAATAATAATAAAAAAACCCTTCCTATCCAGCCCAGATCTTTTGCTGCATGTCATCCCTTCTCTCTGCTCTGTCTTTCTTGTCTCTCTCCACTGTGACTATCTAATAAAGCAGAAACGCTTGGAAAAAAATGATATTAAAAAGCATACAAAATAAACAAACTTTAAAAAAGGATGATAAATTTGATTCACATTTTGAATAGAGCGACTTGAAAGTGAATTTTACACCCTCCTGCCAGCCAGATTGGTATGTTGTGGTTAAAGAGCAGGACGCCTCTCATCATGCAGAGCTAGTGCAGCGAGGAGGAGGCTTTAAAGGAGCGGGAGGAGGGTCTTGATCAAAGAACCAGCGAGGTAGTGGCAGTGATCAGTTATGAACTGCTGGCTAGCTGCTCCAGGATCATGATGGATTGCCCTCTGCTGAGGCTAATTGGGTCTATAAGTGCCACGTAGACTCAAGGATCCTGTGGTGGCAATCTCACTGGGAGATGGTGAAGTCAATGACGCTGTGTAGTTAAAGCGATGAATTATGTTCCGTCAGGTGAGGAGGAGCAGCATTTCATGTGTACATAAATCTAGACGTAGAATAGACATCAACAGTTATGAGGGTTCACAGGGATGCTGCTCCGCTCACAGGACGGGAGGAAGAGAGGAGCCGTGCAGACTCTTCACACCAAACATGTTTAGAGCAGCTTGTTCAAACACTGTCGTATGCCCTTCCTTAGTTTGGTTTATCTGGGCAGGTGAGAACAAAGTCGTCTGAACTCAGGTGGCACCAAATAACTGGACCGAGGCGCCTGAAAATGCCAACCACAGGAAACAGCCCAAAAACACAAGGTTTTATGGGTATAAAGAAGCCGATGTTGACATCAGAGAGTAAGCGGTGACTCATGCATGGGAGGCCCAGCATAACAAAATGATCTGAGGGCAAACCACATTCAGGACTGATGCTCTCATTCAGGCATTTCTTCTTGTAACTGGTATGAATACCAGAAAAAGGGAATACACGACAAAGAGCACAAAAAAGTCCATAATGCTTCAATAAAGCTGCAGAAGTCTGTACAACGAGGGAGGCATAACATACCCAGGGTTCCTTGGTGTTAGCTGGCTTGAAAAAGCAATCCAGCTGTGAGCTCATTCGCAATAAAAGGGGAAGGGTTTGTAACAAATACCTGTTTCATATGCAAGAGGGATGATCCAGAGCAATGTATTTAAAGATGAGTGAAGATTTCACTGTTTAGCCACATGGGGAAATTTGGGAGCCCTTGTATGTAAGGGCTTATGGAAGGGAAAATGAAAATAGAATATAAACGCACACATAGAATATAAAAATGAGGAGTAAAAATAGCAAAAAAGACAAATAAAACAACAAAAGCAACATTCTAGACTATGAACAATTGTGGGATTACACAAAGATGCTGCCAACAATTTCAATAGGAGACTGTAGGCTACAGTGGGACGGATGAGGGGAAAATGGATTAGTAGCCTTTTTGTTTTTCTTTCACGAAGAGCAATCTGCTGTGATGAATAAGCATACTGTAAATACAAGCAGTAAATAATAAAAAAAAAAAAACTGCCAAAGGTAACGCTGTTTGTGATGCCAGCGCTGGAGAGAACTGCTGCAGGAAAATTGCTGATAGTATAAAAGGTTCTTATCGCTGCCCCATCCATAAGAGTTCATATTTATCACTGATATGATACAGTGTCATCGCTTTCAGCCTGCAAAAATGATTTTCTATTCACAAAGTCACCTAATATTTCAAGTGACTGCAGTAATATCAACATCGGTGCCATCTCTTGCATCAATCACTGTTGGGAGTCCTGTTCAGAGTACTTATTATGCAACACGATATTTCATTAATTATTGAGAACTGCAGTCACCTAATGTGAACTACCTGCTACTTCAAAGAATCCATCTTTTATAGACAGACTAGGCAAATGGCCTGGAAATACTTGCATTTATTATAGGCTCATATCTGATAAAATAAATCACTGTGGAAAACAAAGTGGTCCTGCCAGTCTGTAAACACAGTTGCCGTGCCAGCATTGCTTCTTACTATTTTAACTCCATAGTGTCCCACTGTGCGGTTCTTTGTAGTGCTTGCCATGGTCATTTGAATGCAGTGTTTTTGTTTATATCGAGCCCAAAGGATCCTGTAGGAGTGCTGATGCCGTTTTTCTGGAAAGCTGATAGGTAATGAGGTGGGCTTTTGATACATTTTGGATCAAGTAGTCTGAATATAACCTGTTCTGTCAGGTGTTCAGCTGAAGTTGTTTTTTTTTTTTTTTTTTTTTAAGGTTATTTTGGGGCATTTCTGTTTTTTAGACAGTCGCAGTGGAGAGAAGAAAAACAGTGCACAGAGAGGGGATGACATGCAGGAAAGAGTCCGGGCCAGATTCAAATCCAAGCCGCTGTGGCTTAGCCTCAGTGTTTTGTGGTACGCTCCACGGCATCCCCAGCTGAAGTTAATTTAACCAAGTCAAAGAGTTAAACCCAAAGTTAGCTCTCTAACCCCCTCTGATACTGGAACCTCGTAATTTTGATAGGCTCCTACCACCAAGATCTCTATCCTGGTGGGATAACGAGTTAATAAAATTCTGTCCATTAAAGAAGCTGCTCATATGTAAATTTTGTTTACATTCAAGTACTGCTGGTTCAGTTATAATTAGGCACAACAGACCCTAATGGACCAAATACAAAAATGCAACAAAGTAACCTTTTCCACTTTTCTACTTCTACTTGCAGCTGATGGCCGCACTCAGGTAGATTTTATGTAATCAAACAAATATAAAGGTGCTTTTTTAAAGATGTTTTTTGGCATCTCTGCATCGTGTGATAGTGACAGTACAGACAGAGGCAGGAAAGACATGGAGCAAAGGGCCCTTGCTGGGTTCAACCCCGGGCCACTGCAGTAAGGAATTAACCTTGATATATGGTACGCGCTCTACCAGGTGAGCCACCGGGGCGCCCCAGGGGTGCTTGTTTTATATCAGTCAGAAGTGACTCAGTGAAGTAATCTGAAAGTATAAAAAAGTATAGCGAATATGGTCTTCGTGCAGAACATCTGCTCTGAATCCGAGGGGGATTTAAGAACAGCCATTGCTGGTAATATTAAACGGATTAACAAGGAAACAAGTGCAGGAACAAGACCCCACCTCAACAATCAGGTAAATAAGGCGCAATATGATATGGTGCATTAGGTTTGATTATTAGGGAGAAGACTATAAAACTAACTAGCCAAGCAAGGATAAATGATATTATTATGGTGCATTAACATCATCATCCAAGGAGAAAGTGCAATAACACTTTCCACTGACACACAGGGAATGGGGAGGGGGCATGCAGAAGTGCTCAGGCAAAATTCTCCAGGGGACAAAACAACTGAGATAGATGGGGCTAGGGAAAAATTGCGGAACAACAGATAATGCAAAATATTTCAACGGCCATAAATCTTTTACTTCAAGCACCGGCGTGATAGGCCTATTACTTTAGAGACCATATCTGTGATAACACTTGTGCCATTCCTCCAGTGTTTCTCTCCCCTTCTTCAGGGAACTTTTACTGGCTGTAGTGTGAGCGGAAATGCAATTACAGATCATGCGTATCTCTACATGTGCAATTCCCTTTATCATCAGCTGTACCATCACAGACCTCTCCTGCCAAACTGATGCGGGCGGTGAGCTGGTGCCAACAGAGGTAATCTTGGGGGGCTTTTGAATGACAAACGCAGGGCCTGGTTTGGCATCACCGTTTGGTCGTCTTCAGATGTTTTCTCATTTTCTTGAAGTAGTTACTTTCCAATGAACATCTGATTCTGGTCATATTTACTTTTTGCAATTTCATATGCAAGAGCAGAGTGTAGTATCGTTGTTCTCCATTTCAGTGGCATTAGTATGAACAAGAAGTTACAATTATTCTGATAAACAAGGATTTTCAAACCGACTAAACGAATCACATTTAGCAGAACACACCCTATCTGCTTCTCCCTTTCTCTTTTCCAAAGAATTATTACAGGATCCACTGCCATCTTTCATGTTAATGTGCGATTAACAGTGGAATAACACTCTAGTGAGTGATTAAGTGGGTGATTAGTCATTATCAAACCACACAGATGATGTCATCAAATTAACATCAGGATGTGACAATGGAGTCAGTGTGGGGGCAGAAGTGACAAAGAGAAGCGAGTGAGAGACGACGGTAGCGCACTGGGTGGAGCACCGGCGAGATACAGCAGACAGATTAAAGGCTAGAGTGATGAATACAGTGAGCTACTGCCAAGTTCAGAAAAGGAGGAGGAATCCACTCCGGACAAACCATGTAGAAATCCTCTGACTCTCAGCACATCAAAAAACAAAAAAAAGACTCCTTGTGATAAAGACGGACCCCTGTGTAGTCCTGGGCTTGCAGACAGCAAAGAGGCATAGAATCCACTAAAAGTTTGTGCAGCGAATAGCGCACCGTACATCAGCATAATGACCAAATTGGACAGCCAAGCTATTCGCTAATCCTGTACAATGGCTGGAAAGTGTGCCTTAAGTGTGCACTGGTCAGAAAGTAAAGCCTCTTTGCGCCCGTTATCGTCATGTTCATGCAAATTTAAAACAAGTCCTAATATTTTGCCCACATAATGATTACTTGTGGGCCTAGCCACGGAAGTCAAGATTGCTCCCGTTGCACCAACAGCTCACGCTACCACCCCACCTCCTTTGAAAAGACCTTTCTCACAGCGTAAGATGTAGGCATCGTTTCCAGCAACTCAGACAGCCAGGGGAGAGGGCTTTCAGTCCTGTGAATCTCAGATGAGATCAAAGAGCATTACGATAATAAAGCAAGCTTTAGCACACAAGGGTGCTGTCTTGGTGGATTAGCCTTACAGTTGGAGCATGGATTTTGCGCTTGGAGTTGGTGATCAAGGAGGCAATTGGCTGCATGTTTGCGTCCCAACTTGATTTGCATGAATTTTTCAGTGTATAAGACGAAAAGTCGGTGCTTGTTGAGTCATCTGTGCTGTGCTGTATTTATTCATCATTAAAGGTTATTTTTTGATCTTTCTGCTTTATAGTGACAGTAGAGAGAGAGGGGGTGACATGCAGGAAAGAGTCCAGGCCGGATTCAAAGCCAGGCCACTGCAGTAAGGACTTAGCCTTGATCTGCGATACCCGCTCTACCACGTGAGCTGCTAGGGCCCCTCTGCTTATAAATCTGACCTACAAGTACACACTACAGAACACTCCTGTCTCCTCATTTGATCTTGAAGATGTTCATAACTTAAAGCTGCTCCATTTTAGCTCAGGCTTCCTATTGAGGCAGTCTGATAGCGTGTACGTCCAGATGCACAGATGTCTAATTGTGATATGGGTGCAGCGGATTGGTAGCGTGAATGTCGAGTCTTACCTCTTGTCATCTCTGTACCATTCAAACTCTGGTGTGGGCACGGCGGTGGCATCACACTGCAGCATCCCCATGCGGCCCACCTGAGTCTCTGAGCTCTGGGTTTTCTTTATGGTCGGCGGGTCTGCAGAGTCACACACACTGACATCAGCTCTGGCTCATCCATGAAACCCTCAAAGTCTCCCCTCACAACAAAAGGTCACATGCTGATCCTCAATACCGCCCTATACTGCCTATGATTCATGTGGCGCTGTGCTCTCACTGTGGTTTTCCTACAAATACACCGCGATCTGCTTTCACTGAGTTAGAGATAAAACAAATTATTCATACTTTATATTGTAACTGTGCCTCCAAGTAGGGCAATTTCTAGGAAAATATGTTAAGCCTGACTCTGAAGGAAAGGCATGCTGTTTAATGACAAATGCTTTATGTGGTTGAAGATTGAATTTCATTGCCAAAACTTAAAATAAAAAAATAAAACAACTTAGCCTGGAAATTTCCTTGTGCATTACATTTTGTGATTTGTGGTGTCAAATCTCATTCTCATTCTAGGCCAAATCCAAAGAACCACTGGAGGATAGATTTTGTGCACTATGGGAATATTAATTACTTCCCAAAGTTCAAGTATCACGGATTATTTATTAATTTATTTATTTTTTGTGAATCCTTAACTTTTTTTTTTTTTCCAGAACATCCACTGTACACAACACACAACATTAATTTGGCCATAAATATGCCTCATGTATATTAATGCTGATTTTGTATTTGCGATTAAACATGGACTACACTTCAGTGTAGAAAGTATCTTCAGCATTTAATTTAGGAAATCAAACCTGGCTGAATTACTGTTTTGGTAAACAGCCTTATGCGTTATATTAAGGATCAAAGAGAATTCTATAACTCGTCTCAAGGGCGATTCATATGTTTCTTGTGCTGATCATCAATCCATAACAGCTAACTTATTGCACTCATCAGATCTAACAAGGACCCCTGACAAGATGTAATTAGGCAATCTTGTTTTGGAATGGTGCAAAAGCGTCTGCTAAATGATATGTGGTACTTGAGAATCAGCATGGATACGACATTTTCAATCAAAGTCAGACGTGGGCTGAAATTAGAGGCCATATTTTACCAGGATTAATCATGAGAAGACAAGCACCGAGGGTCCTTCAAAACTTTCAAGAAGGAGGCCGCACTGTCATGTCTCTACCCTTAACACCATCTTGACTTTCTGGGCTTTTATCCACTAAGTGCACTGCTTTCCGTGAAACACGATACGAATATTAACCAGTGATCGATTTCATTCGTAGCAGGGAGTGCAGTCTATCAGCACTTACAGTTGACGACCACGTTGACATATTTGACATCAGGCGTGGCGACGTCGTTGCTGGCTTTGCATTCGTAGCGTCCCGCTTGGTTTCGCATGATACCCGATATGTCCAGGTACTCTTCTCCATCCAACGGCTCCGCTGCAGGAGAGAGAGACACACACAGAGAGAGAGGACAAGTGATATTGGTTAGTATTGTCAGAGGAAGGCAAGAGGGAGACGAAGAAAGGAATACAAAATAATAAGAGAGAAGAAAGGAGGAATGAAGAGCTGGAGCAATAAAGAAAAAGAAAGAGGTGGGAGAAAGAGAGTTAATTTTTGGGCTCCACTCTGGTGTAATTAGATTTCCTTTTTATCTCCACTCTCACTTTCTCCCAGTGGCTCTGAACCAGCCTCATCCACTGGACATCAGTGCCAATGGAAAAGAAACCAGCTAATAGATGGATATTTGCTGGATGAATGTGGCAGAGCAACAAATTAATTCTTCTGAAAGAGAACATTTTAATTTTGTTACAGAACTTAAAAAGCTAAGCTCTCTAAGGCTATGTGCGCACTGCACCTCAAACTGTCCCAATTCTCATTTCTTCGCCTCATATGTGACACAAATCCTGGCCTTTGTGATATAAATGATGTGTGTGCACAAAAACAGGCCCAAATGTCGTTCGTGCACCACAAGAAAAACAAAACAAACTTTTACAGCACTGAAATACAGCACCTCTGTTTGAAATTAAATGAAATGAAATGGGCCAAAATTAACTTTGAAATGAACTTAAAGTTCAAATTAAGACACTTCAAATAAGTTGTTTGTTTCTGACTTTTCAAAGGACTGCAGAGAAGTAAAAAAAGACCCAGTTACTTAATTACTTCAGTCTGAATTTAACTGTAAGAGAAAAACAATTAATTTCTCTTGGCAGTAACTGTGGCCTATGATACACCGTTGGCTTGCAACTTCACAGTTTTTAAGGTTTGATCTACGTTGCCATAACACTGCCAAATAGGCACTCCCACGCACACACACACACATTCACACACATCACACACTTTACACCTCCAGTAATTGTTTACAGTACATTCTTATTTTTCTCACTGACAATCAAGCTATGCTACTTCTCATTGTTCTTGTTTATTTTATACACTATATGGAGTGTGTGCATATTTGACCTCGGGTGTGGAACATTTATAAGCCCCTACGGGTTACATCCCACGCAACTTTTCATATGTGGTTATGATACTTTGATGACTCTATGTGCTTTTACTGAGCAAATAAAGGAGAAAAAAATCAAATCAAATAAAGAACAATGTGCAGAGGCAAATTTATGAGCTGCAGTATATGTGTAATGACGGCAACGGCACTTCTGGCACTTCTGGAATTCAATGTCAATAGCAGACCTTGGAGAAATAACAGCATCTAGGGATTATGAAGATTTTTTTTTTTTTTTTGGCCTGTGATAGTGACTAGCTAATAAGCTGATTTAGATTTCCAAGAGCTGTTCTCTTGGAGCTCTGGGTTGTTCTGGGCCCTGCTTTTAGAGAGAACAACCATCTTAAACTTTGCAAGTGTTGACTTCGTTTTCTGGCAACTGATTCTTTTTAAGGAGAACTGGCTGGGAGGTCTGGCATAATTCATCATTCGTTGTTAAACTGTATGTTGCCAGCCATTCGGGGCGGTATGATTCACTTGACTTTAAGATGCATTAGGTTTTCTCACTCTGGACAGGGCAACATCAAAGCAGCAATGTCCGATTTTCAAGTACAACACTGTGTAGGAACACCGCCAAAGAAAACGAGGGAATAAGAGACAAAGCAAGTGCAGATTCAACTACATACATAAACATAACTAAATATACACACTCACACACACAGCCACACAACCGCACCAACCCCACCCTGGCTCAATCTGACCAACACGCACCCAAATTATTATTTATAGACTGTGGTGAATAATGACAGATATGTGTTCAATCGGGCAACAACTGTGGTTCTGTAAAATAAGAAATAAATGTTTGCCATTTATGAAATAAACCTCACAGTTAATCATCTCAGTGTGTATTTGATTTTCTGAAGTCTTTTAAAAAAACATGGTTTCCTTAAGCCATTGAGAAATAGAGTGGCTCCCAACAGATTTCCACTGCAGCAGAATGGTACATGTGGCTATTAAAGATGCAAAAGCTGTCATGTCTTTTTGTACAGAGGTTAACGTCACTGAACTATCAGGGATTCCACATATACAATGTCCAATTTTCTAAATGTAATTGGCGCGAATGACTGCACTCATATCGCCATAGGGACAGCATCACAGGAAGAATTTGCCGTTAGAGGAAGCATTTTCACTCCATCAGAGCCTGTGATGTGAAAATGACTGTTACCAGTGTAGCTGCTCGTTGGCTTGATTTGTTTATTCTCACACACAGCTGTCTTGGAAACAGACTGCAGGCTGGAGCACAGCGTGACAGTTGACTTGTGCGTGTTGTGACCCTTATCCAAGTCTCAGTGGCTGTACAGAACCTACTTAACCAATACGTCGACCCTCAGGTGGCAGTGAATACCTCCTGAAGCCAGGGCTTTTAAACCTGTTTGCCAGCCTCCAGAATGCACAGGGGTTCAAGAACATGCACAGGCAATTTCACTCAGATGTGGAGGGCATCATGGAGCGGCTGAAAGGATGGCGACGGAGATACGTTGATTGTTCGGGAGGAAGGCTTCTCTTTGACCCACAGAAAAGCCTATGGTTGTATTCCATTATAAGGGCAAATATTATCAAGTTGTGTCCATAGAAAAAGGTGCAGTGTTGAACAAGGAGGTTCAGCATGTATGCACCAAACAGCACATAAGTACATTTAGCTGATTCTTTGGCAGCATACACCTCCACAGCCCATAGGAGTCACTGTAGTTTGGTGACACGACACTCCTGGTAAGAGGCTTTCCCATTACTGAGGCAAAGCGCACATCAAGGGGAGAGCGCTGTGGTGCTCCTTTACCCCCAACCAGAGGCCACGACACTCCTCTCATGCGTGGCCATGCGTCTTTTTGCGCCGACTCTGACACCGGACCACTTCTTCCTGATTCCACCTATTGTGCAGACCTCAGAGCTTGCTGCATTTGCTCGTCACCGCTCAACATATTTTCTTTTATTTGTGATCCCAGCTGAATGAGAGCCAAACAAGGTACCTTTCCTGGATTTCACCTTGCCTAATAAAATGTCAACTTTCACAATCTCATGCTATTTCCTTCTATCTGCTCTGGCATTTTTATTTTCTGAAGGAAAGAGTCAACAAATAGGCCAATGTAAACTTATTAGCATATTAATTATGGGTGTTGCAACAACAATTTGTGGCTAATTGTGGGACTGAATGGAGTGGAGGTAAATGCTCCCTTGGCACAATTACATGTTGATTGAGATTTAAAAAGGTAAAGTGGTGCACTGGAGGGTGCATGGCACTTTTATACATGGCACTTTTTTGTATGAATATTTGCAGATGTGGAATCCATGTGAACCTTTATGAAGTTGCTTCTCTTCTCTTCTCTTCTCTTCTCTTCTCTTCTCTTCTTCTCTTCTCTTCTTCTCTTCTCTTCTCTTCTCTTCTCTTCTCCTCTCCTCTCCTCTCCTCTCCTCTCCTCTCCTCTCATCTCTGTGAAGTCTGCATGAAGTTGCATTTTTTTTTCAATTCTAGTCTGGTCCATGTGGATTTGTGGTATAAAATCAGATCCCTGAATTGAATATTCAGACTGGAATATGCTAGTTTTGGCATGATTAAATCAAAAATCATTCACTTGAACCAACTGCCATAATTCTGGCAGCCACATCCGTGACACAGAGAACAACAAAGTATATGGAGGCACAATAGCCAATTTGTTTTGGGATTTGGTAAGCCAACAGTTTATCATTTTATTAGGTCCACCTGCATAATCTAATACAATCCAATACAACTGTTCTGCCATAAAATGTACTTTTATGACACCTATGATGCTCAGGTTTTCTTTTGGTCACAGTACTAGATGTGTTCATTCAATTCTATGTTTGGCATTGAGCTCATAGTTAGTGCTGCTGTTGTACTGGACTGCTTTTTATTGAGAGCCGAGAGCCCATGAAATGTGACATTTGGATAGAGAGGAAGAAAACCACAGTATCTAAAACACAGATATCTGACTTGCTGTTTGTTTCATGAACCAAGCCAACTAATTAGCCAGTAAAAAAAACACAGCATCCTTTCATCTCATTAGGAAAGATCTTGCATGTCTTTTTAACCCTCTATGGATCGGCATGGAGGAGGAAAAGACCAAGTCCTGTTATGTTTTGCTCTGCTGATCACATCTTCAAACACTTGCGAAGATAGTATCACCATAACTATCACAGATAATTACAGTTTATTTGACAGGGCTGTGACAATTTCCATCGGCCTATGTTAATCCATCATGAGCAACATTCACTTGACTTTAATCTCCATTCCTCACAAATTCTCACCTGACAGAAAATGAAATTATTTGAAACCGTATTAGCTTAACAAGAAATCATCAGTTTCTACCCACTGTGTCAACAGTGCAGGTCTCATGATATTTCTCTGAAAAATACAATTATCTGCAGCGAATGAGGAAGGGAGTCTCCGAGGATCCACATCTAATAACTACAATAACATTGACTGATATTTCCTTTAATCCTTAAAATAAAAAAATGATGGCTTCTTAGCTGAGGAAATACATTGCACCTAGATCTCCAGGGAGAGTTGGTGGGGGGAAGCACTGTTTGTAACAACAGTAAATGTCAGTGATCTCAGTTGTGGGCAAGTTTGTGTTCATGTTCCAACTGAGGGGCTGCGGGCTTGCTGAGACCGAGGCGCCGTGCCCTGGGAAATGAACCGGCAACTTCGGGGACTCTGATAAGGGAGGTTAGTTGAAAAACAGCTGTTCTGCTTTGGTGAACACATAAAATCACTGTGCCATTTAAAGCCATAAAGTTGACACAAACACCAAGTAACAACACCCAAATAACCCCAGAATGACTAAAATGCATGACTGAGCCTCAGACGCCAAACATCTCCCAAACTTTTAACACTTATTGCATATAAGAATCCACAATTTTTGGATGAGATTTTCAGTATTTTGTTGCAGAATATGGTGACTCTTATAATATGATAAGTCAATCAAAGTTTAGTTAATAGTTATTTTACAGTTAACAGACAATGAAATGATAATTAATATGTTTACTTACTACACAGTAGACTATTCTGTTGGTTGTTGCACACATTATAACATTTTATTTACTATATTAAGTATTGTTGATGATTACCTGGTGATTTGTAAACCTTAATAGAATTAGGTCTATAAACTTTAATTGGATGGTTATTATAAAGGGGCAACTACTGCTTATAATAACTAGTTAATCAATATCGACACAGACCATTCAAAGTAGAGAGCCTCAGCAGCGTAATTAAAAATATTGAACTTTATAAAGCTCATCCAATAAAGATGCACTACACAGTATTCATTAACAATTTCCAAAATATTATTAAATAAATAAAAAATATTAATATCCGAAGCAACTTTGTATTAGCCGTCCAAATAATGTCTATAGATGATCTGTGTTACAAATATCTGGTACATCTATCCATGTAATGCTTGTAGATGCTTTACAAATGATTTCTTAAAGCTTTACATTTATTTGGTAATCATTGACAAATATTTCATATAGTAAATAAAATGTTATAATGTATGCAACAATAAACTGTTAATACTGTGGAATAAGTAAAACAAATTAACTGTAAAATAACTATGCATTTAAAGTTAATTTATCGATTTACCATTTATTGAGGATGGTTATCATAAAGTGTTACCCAGACTATAATATCTAAATCATCCAAACCAAGTGCATGCTTGATATGGAGAGCCACTGTTAGAGGATAATTTCATGATAGAAAGATCAGTGGGATCATGATCAAAGTCTGAGGCGTCATATACGGTGCTCTGGACCAAACCACCAGGGTGGCTTGATTGGAGAGTTATGATTGAAAATCTGTTGCCATGGAAATTCCATTGAAGCTCAATCATCTCGATGCTTTGTGCAGTGCTGGACAGAGAGTGAGAAAGCCAGGTGACGACAAAGATCAAAGAACAGAGAGCAGATGAAAAGAGAGAGAGAGGAGAGAAGAGTAATGAAATGAAGCAAAAAAAAAAAAAAGGCTGAGAGGAAGCGGCCTGGCTAGCGGCTTAAGTGCAGCAATGATCGTCAATAATCTCTCCTGGCGTGTATAGAGAGCAACTCAATCATGAAGGATGCAGGGGGTCTGATTTATTGTCTATGAAACAATAAATCATAGCATGTGTACAGTATACGTCTTTGTTCGCATCCACATGAGAATACGGTTTCCTCCCCGTGTTGTGCACGCTTCACATGTGATCTGTTTAATGGAGAGTAATGAAGATAAATTGGTTAATCTTGTCTAGCGGGAATTGATTAGAATGTGTATGTGCGTGCGTGTGTGTGTGTGTATGCACATACGCCCACATGTGTGTCTCTGCGGTGAGTATGAAGCGTGCATGTGTGAATCGGGCGCACAAGTCACATTTCCTTGACGTTCCCAAAGGGGACACCGAGAGTGGTGACTGATTCAAAGTGTGCCCATTAGAAAAGCCCCATGAAGCCTGGCATTACATTTTATTATTACATCACATTACTATGCTAATCTGGGTGAGGGGGAGGGAGAGAGAAAGAGAGAGAGAGAGAGAGAGAGAGAAAGAGAGAGAGAGAGAGAGATGGGAGGAGAGAGACAGAGAGAGATGGGAGTGAGAAAGAGAGAGAGACACACACACTAAGGGAGAAGTTGAAATAGTAATAGAAACAGAGGACAAGGAGTGTGCTTAAGTTGTTGCATTTTCTTCTTATATCAGATAATGCAAGGATGGGAGAAGAGAGTAGTTAGATGTGTGTGTGTGTGTGTGTGTGTGTGTGTGTGTGTGTGTGTGTGTGTGTGTTCAGTTCAGTTCAGTTCAGTTATTTGGGGCAATTTGGTGTGCAGCAGCATAGAGGCACAGAAACACACATAACATGAAAGACAATACAGATAACATCTACAGAAGTTAGCAATTACTGATTAGTTACCAATTAGCAATTAGTGTGCACCAAAACCGAACCCTAGTGATATAAGGCAAGTTGATGCCACCAAAATTGATATCACACTCGGTCACATGACTGCATTCTGGCTCCAATTACTAGAGCATAATAAGTAAACTAATGAGATGACATAAGGGTCCTGAGCACTGTTAAGCACACAGTGACCAGAAAAGTACACAGAAAGGAGAGTCAATAAACGGCAACAGCCACAGATACAGCATTAGTTCCTTTCCTCAGCAGCATTCGGTGCTCGAATGGAGACAGGAACAAAGGAATATTTGAACCTGTTTTTAGTGGCCCGTGAGTGGCCTGTACTCAGAATGAAGGGGGTGAGTACCATCAGAGCGGATAGACAGAGCTTTACTGAGCACTTGTTTATTAAAGATATGGTCTAGACTTTCCAGTTGGATGCCGGCTATCTTAGATGCCACTTTTACGATTTTCCCAAGGGAATTCTTGTCTTTAATGCAAAGATTACCGTACCAACAGATGATAGAAAAAGAGATGACAGATTCAATGTAGGTACAGTGGAACATTCTCATCAGGGTCTTGTCAATTTGGACCAGTTTCCTCAGGCAGTGTAGGCGTTGCTGGCCCTTCTTACGCAACATGCCAGAGTTTAGGTTGAATTTCAATTTGTCATCGATTATCGTGCCCAGATATTTATAGTTTGTTACAATGTCAACTGTCTGACCGTTGACAACACTCTTCTGGGTAATTTTGGGGGTGCGCCTAAAATCAATGCAGATCTATTTTGTTTTCTAAATATTAAGTAATAAGAAGGCTTCATTACACCAGGGAATAGAAATCATCGATAACTGGACCATGGCCGTCCTCATCATCATCAAGCAGGCTGGTGATAACCGAATGGTCAGCATACTTAATGATGAATCTGATGTTGTGGTGGCTACGACAGTCATTGGTGTAGAGAATGTACAAGAAGGCAGATAGGACACAGCCCTGAGGCGAGCCCATTAGAGGACGACAAAAAACTAGACAGTACCCCATTGACTCTAACTCATTGAGACCTATTTGTTAAAAAAATCAAGAATCCAGCCTACCAAACACGGATCCAAACCAAAAATACTAACTTATTTTTCTACCTGGACATGTGGCTGGATGGTGTTAAACGCTGATGAGAAATCTAAAAAAAGCAGCCTGGCATGGTTTTTACTACCTTCCAGATGCTTATGTAGAAGGTTAAGTAAAGTGACAGTTGCATCTTCTAGTCCTATACGCAAATTGGGGGGGGTCTAACAGGCTCTCCATTTTGACCATGAGCTCTTTCTTGACTAGTTTTTCAAACTGCTTCATAATCAAGGAGGTTAGAGCGACGGGTCTGAAGTCGTTAAACGTTTTTGGATTGTTGCTCTTGGCAACAAGCACAACGGTGGACTGTTTCCAGAGAGAGGGCACCCTCTGCTGGGTGAGAGACAAATTAATTATGTAGTTAAAAATGGGGCCTAACTGCTCTGCACAGGTCCTCAGAAGGCGACCACCAATGTTGTCTGGGCCAGGCCTTTTCTTATGTTTGCACCCTTTGAAGCGCTTGATGACACTCTGCTCATCAAATAAAGGATTTAAAGGAGGGGCCGACGGAAGTCTGTTTCTGATCTCAGAATGTGTATCGCTGAAGTCATAAACATCAAATCTAACAAAGAAAGCATTGAGGCTCTGAGCCAGCTGATGGTCAGAATTATAATTGGCCAGCATTACCTTTTTCCTGCCTCCTTCATTCAGCCCTGTGATTGTTTCCATGCCCTCCCAGGCTGAGCCCAGACTGTTTGTTTTGAGTTGAGCCTCTAAATTGTCCTCATTTTTCCGGTCCTGACTTAATTTCTTCTTGCAGATTTCGTAGTTCTAAGGTATTCCCCTCCTTAAAGGTTGTTCTTCTGATGAAGAAGAGTTTTAAGGGACTTCGATACCCATGGCTTAGAGTTAGGATAAACCTTGACATTTTTATCAGGGATGACAATGCTTTCACAGTATGAAGTCCAACTTGTAACAACATCGATCAGTTCATCAATATCAGCAGAGGATTCAGTAAACATTTCCCATTCTGTAGAGTCAAGAAGGCCTTGGAGAGACTGGCAGGCATCGTTGTCATTCCAGTTCTTAGTGCGGATGTTCTGCACTTTGCCTCTTTTTAGAGCAGTGCGATACACAGGAATGAGATGCACACAGTTACGATCAGATGCACCCAGGGGCGGGAGGGGTAATGATTTATATGCATCCTTGACATTACCATAGCACAGGTCTAAGATCTTATTGCTCCTAGTAGGGCATGTGACATATTGGTAAAAGTCTCTCAGTGTTTTACTCAAAGTGCAGTGGTTCATGTCACCAAGGATGAGATTCGGGTGCATCCGGGGAGATTAATTGGAGTCTCTGTGTAACTTTGTGAATCTGCTCACACGCACTTGTTTCATTAGCCCTAGGATGAATATATACCAGTGTGTTAAATATCTGTAGAAATTCCCTGGGCAGGTATGGTGGCCGTATAAACTGTAGACCCGTGACTGCTGCATCTGGATAGGTGTGGATAGGTGTCCCGAACCCTTCAATCTCCAGGTCCGTCAGAGTCCCGGTCGGATAGCCAAGACTCAGTGAAGGCCAAAATACACGTGTCTCTGAAGTCAGACACGGAGTACGAGAAAGGGTTTTTTTTTTTCCTCAGGCGAACTCCACCTCTTCTCCCTCGCTTTCTGATCTTGCGCTGAGGATACTGGCAACCGGGTCTCAGTAGATCAACTGGGTTCGGCAGAATTAGGTCACCTGGTGGGTCCTGTACGTTCCAGCGGAGTAGGAGCTCTCTGCTGTATTGAATTTGGATGTGGCAATTAGGAGTCAGTAACGTGTGACCCAGACTCCCAGCGAGATGAAGCACTATCAACGCCAGAAAAAGAGCAAAGGAATCCATGGTTGATTAAAATCCTTAGTCCATGTTGTGGCTCTGGAAAAGACTGACAAGCTCAGCTTAGCTGTAGATAGCCTAGCCTGTCACAGGCTAGTAGGACGTGCTAGCCAGAGTTCTTGAACCACCCGGCGTCAGGAGCAGATAAAAAAAAAGTCAAAGGCTTGCTGTGCGCCTGTCAAACTCAGTCAGCACAAGGTCAGTTATCGTGACACTCAAACACTAAAACAATAATCAGCTAAAAGCACATTAAAAAGCACAAAAGGCAACGATAACTGCACAAACAAGCCATTTACTAGCTGCCGGTCGTTGTGTGCGCATGCGCCGAGAGTGAATCTTGCAGTGTGTGTGTGTGTGGTGTGTGTGTGTGTGTGTGTGTGTGTGTGTCTGCATGTGTAGGCACACATGGGCACCTATTTGACTCAATGACTGAGGCCTTTTTTGGCTGCAACAAAAATGCCCTCGCTGTCCCCCTCGTTCTTATTTTTTGTCTTCCTCTTTCTCTCTCTCTCTCTCTCTCACACACACACACACACACACACACACAAACACATACACTTCCTCTTCTACCTATGAATACAGGTCAAAGTTTGAGGCCTGTCACACCACACTACACTTTTCAAGCTTCCCTTTATTCCTTTTCCATAAAGTACTTCTCTCAAACTTTTTCTTGGTGTACTTTGAATGGGGGCAGATAAGTGTCAGTAGCCTTGAGCTACTCTAACAATAGAATCCACACTGAGGAGCAGAGTGGGAATAGACAACTGAACATTATGTCTATTTTATGCTCTGGAAGCATAACAACTGGAATAGAAACTCCTGCTTGAAAAAGGTGTAAAAGACCAGGAAGCTGCGGAGCAGCATCAGCCAAAAAAATTAAATGACAAAAAAGGTACCTGAAGTTCATCATTCAGTAAATCTGAAATATAGAGGATTTACTCTGCACCTTCAGTTGTATAAAGTTGTCATTTTCTCAACCAAAGACTTGAGTGGTTTGAAGGTGCACTACAGAAACGCAAAATTACTGTGTGTGTCACTCTTTAGACTCATTTGACAAAAAAATAAAGCACGGAATAAGCACACAAATTTTTCAAGAGTAGCTGCCATTTCCAGGGGCTGCACATCATGTTTTGGAATGTATTTCTGAATGCTTACAGGAGAATACACCTAGTGCATATTATCCAACCTATCTGCTAAAATCCTAAACTAAGCTGTAAACTACCTTTGTTGGAGTGCTTAAAGAGCTTGTTTTATGTAACCCTTGTTTCTTTGGCAGCCGGTGTGGGAGTCTGAACTGCTGCAGGTACCTTTGGAGTCAGAGGCACATTCTACTCCAGATGAGAGGAAAAAAATCTGGAAAAAAAACTGGAACTCATGTCCAAATTGAGAAGTACAGGCAACATCTGCAAATAATTCAGTCATGATAAGTTCCATTAGATCTAAGTTAGTGATGGTAAGTGAAGCGCTTCAGCCAACTTAGCTCTCTAGCTATTATTATTTCAAAGCTCCACTGCAATCTAGATGGAATCAATGCAAAAAAAGAAGGACAAAAACTTGCCACTGTTAAGAGTGCCGAACTTGCAGAATACATGCCTACAGCTGAGCTCTGATATTACTTTTTTCCATTGAAAGTTTAAAACTCCTACAGTATCTAAAACTGCCTTTCACCCCACACTTGGACTAGACGCCCATTTTTGATTTCCTGCCATTCTCTAATTCGTCATGAAGCCTGGTGCTGGCCACGCTGAAAAGACAATGCATATAATTGATGTATTTTTCAACACATTGTACTTTGAAAGCCCTGCAGCCTTTGGGATATGCAGCAGCAGGCTTCTGGAGGGGAGCTGGGAGGAGAAAGGGGTCTGGAAGCGGTACACTCCTGCAAAATGCCTGCTGGATACTGATTTGCATTGCATTGGCAATTTTGTGTGAACAAAACAAGTTTTCTATGTCAATTTAACAACTCTGTAGGAGTGAAAGACAGCAGTGGAACGGTGGGCAAACAACACATAGATCCATACATGCAGACCTGGCCCCCGCCTCCCTGAGAGACAGAGGGGAAGAGGGGAAGTGAGAGAGAGAGAGGGAGAGAGAAGGAGAGAGAGAAGAGGCAGAGGGATGAGGGCTGTGAATCACAAACCGGCAACTTCAGTTGGCAACTGGATGATGCTCATTTGCATATCCTCATGCATCATTCATTGGCATCACTTTACCACGGTGCGAAACATTACATTTATTTTGCAAATGCTAATTTATGTTAAGCAGCTGATTTGGGAAACTTCAGAGCCGAGTAGCATAAAAGACCCTGCGACATTTATTTTCTTTTGTCTACATAAGCGTGACAGTATGTGTGCAGGGGTGTGTGTGCATATGCGAACATACCATCTACTCCCCTCTGGACGTTCTGTGTGTGCATGTGTGTGTGTGTGTGTGTGTGTGTGTGTGTGTGTGTGTTTGAACAGTCTGCCCTGGCTTTATCTAACAGTACCACATGGCAGCTATCTTCCTGTCAGGAGCCAGTGTGATTTAAATGATGGGTCAATACATAATTACCAAGTAACTCCTCATCAACACATTCCTCAACGTGGAGATAATGAATAAATGACTGGGCTCAGGCACCGAATGAATCTTTATCATACTTAGGGCTTTTATTGACAGTTAGCGGCCAAAAACCAAACAAGCCATAAAATGTAAATATCTACTTTTATACAGTGACATTCCACTCTTTTAATGGGATACTTAAGTGCAGAGTGGAGTATCCTTTCCATTTCTTAAGAAGAGACATCAGTCTACCAAGGAGGAATTAAAGAAATTTGGGGGAAAATGTAACCTGAACCCTCTTAAATCCTTTGAAAAGAGCCTCGTAGTGGGACTAGTCTTGTTAATGGCAAAGGGTTGTGTTTCATCGCTTGAATTATAATTTCCCATTCCACTTGGCAGCGGTACACCAGAACAAATCCTACATGTGCAGTATCTTTTCAGCAGTCTAAGGACAAAAGGAGAGCTTCTTCCACTCCTGTTCACAAGCCATTTGCTGCTGCTGCTGCTGGCGGTGCAGAAACAACGCAGGTGTTGGAGCCAAAAACAAGACGGCTGTTTATTTGCCGCTTCTTGAGCCGAGGAAACGATACGCACAGCAGAGCGCTTACAGCCGTCTGTTTTTTCCTCAACACTGTCGCTCCTCTCTCAATCTCATTTTCTGACTCGCTCCTTCTCCTCACCTCCACATTCCTCTGTCATTGTGCCACACTACCAGTATGGCGACATACAATGTTACCTGTTTGTCCTATTCAGCGCTGCGGCTTTAAAAGGAGATTAATTGTTGATAAGACAGAATAGGTTTTAGAGATAGAAATCCCATGAGGCAGAGTGGGGTTGTCGGCTTTTTCTTACACTCGTCAGATAAAGGGATCGGGCCTATTGTTGCGCCAACACTTCTCATTACTGTCCGGATAGATTCAATAGGCTTGTTTTTGCCATGGGAAAAGAGGCTTTGTGTTAAGTATGGATAGCAAGGTCAGGCACAGACTATCACCGCTCGCTCTATCGCTCTTAGTCTGTCTGTCTTTCTCCTATTCTTTCCCTTTGTCACACACAGAGAGAGAAAGCTCTGTAACATGACAACATCTTCAGAATAGATCCCATACAGGGCACATGAATGAACACACAGAGCCTTAGGGAGGCTGCAGCTGACAATGAAGCAACCTCAGGACTGCAGCTCTACAGTCAGTCGTGCATATGTGCGTGTGTGCATGTGTGCGATTAAAGAGACGAGGCTGACAGCGCTCCAAGTTGTGCATGTGTGTGTGTCTGTGTGTGTGTGTGTGATTAAAGAGACGCAGTGACAGCAGGCCAAGGCTCTACACTTGTCAAGTACACTCATCACTCTGGATGACCATGACTCTATCAGTTTGATTTTGTTACTGAACACAGTGCCAAGAAAACCGCCAGTAAATCACTCGCCTCCCGCAGGAAGACGTCTCCATTTTTCGCTGCTGTAAGTGACAGCTGACATTGCTCCATGACACACAAGTAAAACTGTTTTACAACATCCCGTCAGAGTGGGCCCTACCACTGAACAGGCAATGTAGGAAGTGTAAAACAATCCTTTTTCACTATTACATAATTTTATTGAATTTTTGAAAAGCTAACAACAAAGATGTGGAGAAGTTTTGTGTTTTAACCCTTATATAAGTTGTGTTTTTTAACCCTTATATAAGCAGATGAGTTGACTGTGAAAATGTTGTTTTGACAGTAGCCTGGTTAAGTGGTGGTGTATTGTACACCTAAATAAATTCAGTAAGGACAACTTGCATTTATAAGACATGTTCATTTATTGATTTGGCATAGCAATCCGTTTGACCTTGGTTGACTAGATCTGCTTTTATGTTAGCTGCTGCATGCATATTTGATTTCATAAGTCACTGCTGCACATACACATAGATTTGGTGGGAATAAACACAATCACCCTAAAGAAAATACAAGTCCTGGTACCAATTTTTTTCATGTAATTACAATTACTATCGGGATATCTTCCAAGCATCCGGCAGATGCTACCTACCGGATCTACTCTCCAATTATTCAAAAATAACAAGAAAAGAGCTGTTAAATTTAATTAAAAATAGGCACTGGGACTTGTTGTTTTGTACACTGGCATAATCCACTTTGTTAGTGTTATTCTGGGACCAGTTTTGCTGCGCTCTGTACGGGAACAGAAGGACAGAAATGCAGTATATGAGGATACTTTACCACCATGTGCACTCATATACCGCCCAGGTAACTATATCACAGGACACTCTTCCAAAGTTCAATTTTAAGTCTTAGATGGGTTTGACTGTAGGGAATGAGATATGATAGACTAACTCTGAAAAGAGCTGCAGTGAGCTTACAGCCCCTGAAGATTATCACACTGGACTAGCTTTATTATAGCTGCACTGGAGCAGTTTGAGTCTAAATGCCTTGCTCATAGGCATTTAGACAAGGCATACCAATAATGCATTAGGTAATTAAGAAGGGAAAAACAGGCCTCATTCTCTGTGCTTGTGCAGAGATGCAAAGTAGAACCCTCCTAATCACAAGCTCACTGGCTTTATAGTTCTGGGCTTTAGAAAAAAAAAGTGCTTATGGACTCTAAAAAAAAGTGCTGAGGCCCCGTACAGTGGTGACTTTAAACAAGTGCGAGCTCTGGTGTTTGCCAGCCCAGCGGTGACTGGATCTAATGAGGCCGGGCAGATACGGGGCAAGCTGTGCGCAAGATGTTATGTGCGGAGTGTGACAGCAGACTGATTTCAGAGCAGCTGCTGATGGCTGCTGATGGTAAACAAACAAGTGAACAGTGACAGTCAGCAGATCTGAGACCTGCTGAGAGACAGATGAGCAGCTGTCTTCTCCTCAGAGGACCGGCGCACGGCTCTTTGTGTATGCATACATGCACGTGCACATGCCCTCACACACGGCTGGAGACACGGAGGCTTGACCTGAGCTGCATTGACAAAGACCTGTCACTACCTTACACTTCATTCCCACAATCAGCTGGGTTGTCAGCCACTCTTTGTCACTGACAGCTTGCCACACACTGATATGTGAGTGTGTGTGTGTGTGTGTATCCCACCTAATCTGCTCACCCACTCTTAGTTACACTAACGAGCTACCTATGCATCTCCACTCTTCCCTGCTTCATTCCCTGTAAGAGGCAGATATGTGTGCCTGTGTGTGTTGAGTAGTAGTGCTCCCTAACTCCATGTCTTTCCCCAGACGGCAAGAGAGAAGTGCAGAGAGGATTTTGAAGAGGCTGTCATACTCTGCTGAAGGAAGAGATAGGAGGATGATGGAGAGAGAGGGAGACAGAGAGAGTGAAAATGAGGGGGAGGAAGAGCGAGAGACGGTCGGAGATGGATAGGTGAAGAGGTGCAGACGGAGACAGAGGCGGGGAGAGAGAAGGTCCAGACAAGGTGACAGTCCTGGGGAGACTTTTCCTGAGACGAGTCTTGGAGCACGGCCGACACTCTGGAGGATGGTGTGGGAGGGATGTCAAGGGCACTCAGCATCAAACCTCTAAAAGGCTGCCCTGCCAGGCACTGTTATAAAAGGGTTATGGCTTCAATATTCAGCTGGATCATATAGCATAGGGAGAGCGGGCTGTGGTCCAAATCAATTCATTTGGACAGATGTCTTTGTTGCAATGAAACTGTTGCAGTAGATTCATAGTTTACAGTTTACAGCTAGCTGACGCTTATGATGAGTGAGCAGGTAGGGCTTGGGCTTCTTGCTGAAGGACACTGCGACAGGACACAAACCTCAAACCTCTCACTATTCGGTGGAGAGTCTCTCTAACCGCCAAGCCATTTGTCTGCCAGGGTGCGGCACTGTAAATAAGTCAGGGCTTTACAACTTCATTTTAATGCATCATCGCCTTAACACCGTCATAGTGAGCAGCTCCCACACGCTTGCGCAGATGTACGTATGTCTGCGCTTGAGTGGACTGGAGGTTCGCTGTGGTCGTCCTCCCTGCAGCGCTAAATGACTGACAAACTCTATTACACCAGAGAGGTGAGAGGACCTCGAATGCATAATTGAACATTAATTAACCACTGGGGTTACTATAACTAATGATAAGAATGATTGCACATCTAATGAAACTGGCCATTTGCATACTAAAACACGATTATCTGTCCTTTGTCTCTCCGGCTTCTCTCTGTATTTCCCTTTTCTCTTTCTTCCTTCCTTTCTTTCTTTCTTTCTTTCTTTCTTTCTTTCTTTCTCTCTTTCTTCACTTTCTCCTCCTCCTCCTCCTCCTCTGATCTTGTGTGTGGGTCCTCCTTCGCAGAACTGTGGTGTGTAATGGCAGAGGGTACCAGGGGGCATGTATTTTTCATACTTGTCTGACTTCTATTTTGGTTGTCCCACTGGCATGCAGCAAAGGATTCCTTGCTTGACCAGTGGCTCTATTTCCTTCACTCATCAAGCTCAGCAGGGGGGGCTCCATTCTCCCAGCCATCCACCACCTATGAGCCCTCGGTGCTGACCTTTAGCGACTACTCTGGGGGAGTAAAAAGAGGCATGGAACCAGCCAGTTCAATATATCCACACTAACATCACCAAAAATGTGTGCAGGTTGCAGTGGACGCTTAAGACCCTCGCAGACCCAAATGCTGACATTTTTCTAGGCTTTGCACACATACATCTGTGTGCGCTCTCCCTCACACACACACACACACATACACATATTCACAAAACGCCTCTCCCTACCTTCATCCCAGCCCCTGATTTCCTCTGCTGCCCTCCTTTCTGTCCTCTCCCTTTCTTCTCATCCTGCTGACTATCCCTTCACCTCTCCTTCCTTCCACATTCTATTGATCATTCGCCTAACAAGTTCGGGCAATGATTTGTTCAATCAATATCCACAGCGGCACCCACGCCGAGGCCCAACAAAAAAAGTGTCTTGACAAAAAAAAAAAAAAAAAAAAAAAAGTACTAGAAAATGGGATGTTGCCTGTCCCTGCTATCTTCCCTGCTATCTCATACTTGGAGATATAAAAGATGTCGTGTTGTTACAGTGGACAATATGGTGTCACTGTGTCAGCCAGTGGATCTTCAAAGTTTCACATCATTTGCCGATTTCAGTGACTGTGGTCAAAGAAACCTATTCAACCTGTTTGATGAGCCAACCGGTGCATTTGCTGGGTTGTTTGCCCTGTGGTCTCTGGGCTGGTTATAAAATAATGATAAACTTAGAAGGAACCGAGCAGGAGTTGCCATGGTATCACTCCACGTTTCAAAGCCCTAATATTTCATCGCTATGTCTATATCTGTATAGACTAGAAGTACAAAAATATCTGGCACATCTATTCTTTTCACACAAGTGCACTGATGAGGTGACGCCTGGTGAAAAGCCAGTGTCCTTTATTGACTTCCCTTAATAAATCTATACAAGTCACAAGAGAGGAGATGTAGATAATGAGAAGCGGATGAGCCATAGAAATAGTTTGTAATCTTTCTTGTCACTTCCGAGCCTCCCAATAAATATTTAGCAAAACATTTTTATTATGCCATGCTCTATCAAAGCCAGTCAACAAATTACGTGCTTGTGAAGACTTGAAACAATCGAAATTGGATTGTGCAAAAGGGGCTGGAACTCAATAGGCCTAACAGGAAAACGTCCCGAATGCTTTGTACATTCATTGTATATGAAAGCAATAATTTCCATGCCGACTATTATTTGCAATCGCAGTGGCTGTTATATTTTTGTTGTTATCTGCTTTGGCAATGTAAGCTAAAGAGCCACTAAAGCCCTTTGAATTGAACCGGTGCATGTTCCACATAAATGAGCACCTTGTTTACGCTACACCAATACAAGTCCCCTGCCTTGCTCAGGATATCTGTCTTTTGTCTGCCTCGTTGTCGTCTTAGATCACGCTCAAAGGACTGAAATCTTTACTAAGACTCGGCAGTCCATGTTTCATCCGGTGCCTCTCTGAAGGTGTTAGAACATATTCAAAACTCTATGCATCACACCTTTGCAAGTTTTGTATTTTGAGAGTCCTGGAAAACTGTTTTCATTCAGTCCTGCATGCATCAGTCACAAATGAGGCGAAATGATGTGTGAGCTGTAACCTGCATAGCGTCTTGATGTTTGTCTCAATGACAAACATGAGTCTAACTGTGTGTTTATACATATCCAGGTCTTTAATTTTTTTTTTTTTTTTTTACTTTATCTAGTCATCCAGCCTTCCATTTGTCGGCCCATCTGCCACTGATGAAGCAAACATCCAAATTATGATCTAATTATATTTCTGATGACCAACTGATGGTGACAACAATAGCAGAGAAAAGCGCTGTGAGGAAGTGAGAGAGAGAGAGAGAGAGAGAGAGTGCATTTGCGGCATGGGTGGCCTAACAGGAAACGGATGACAGCTGTAATCAATGTGGGCACCTTGAGAATGCCTGCTATTAACTATCTCATAAACAGATCCAGTGATGGAATACCAATTTAGACAGTTGGCTGAAAAACAGTCAACTCCAGCGTTGGAGGCATCATCTGTCACTCAAGTCATTAGAGCTGGAGCAGAGCGCTTCAGGTTTTTCTTCCAGGCCCCTGAGAAAATAAGTTTTACAGACAAAGCTTTACAGTACACATTCCACAGCTGACTTGTTCCAGTGTGAACTCTGACGACTTTCTGGGTTGTTATAGTCTGTTTGTCATCGTTACCGTGGGTTTGTCAGTTTGGTTTGTTGTGGTGTAGAGTTTTACGGCTTGGCTGGTTTGATTTAGAGCAAGTCGTTTCTTGCTCGTTCCTTTGGCCTGTCCTTTGGCTGAGGCGGACATTAGAGTTTTGTAACATGTCATTAAACCGCATGATATAACCCGAGCTATTTTTACAGGTTTAATTTATCTTGCGGCCATTGTACAAAGACCAATTTATATGCTTAGCAGCACTGGATCATATACGGCACAGTGTCTCAATGGGGAGAACAGTCTATTTTCTGTGGGGCTGTTAGCGCTGCTATGACCAGCTGGTGAGGTTGTCACTAACCTGCAGGTGTTCTTAAACCTGCGTGATTGACTATTGACAATCCTCAAAGGGGGAAAATCATTAAACTGCTATATTGCCATTAGGCTTTATTCACAGTTTTTTTTTTTTTTATCATCCTCCCAGCACCCTTTTCACATTACAGTCAATAGGGAGCAGCCACAAGGTGGATGCAAAATGACCGCATTGGAAAAAGCGCTGGTTTATTTTTAGGTAGAGTGCATTGTGAAGAAAGTTCAACTTTTCAGTGAAGTGCATATGACTACTTTTTATGTGCTGACCAGCTAAAACAAAGAGAAGGTGGGGTTTTATGGTACATATATGCAGCTGGCGGTTTACAACAACAAGAACAGCAACAGAGAAAGTACTGTTAGAAAAATTGATAGCAGTTGTTTCTCTGATCATAAAGAGTCAGCATTGGAGCATATTGGCTGGGGAGGTGTGAGTTTCTGCTAAGTTTAAGAGAGCTGTGCAAAGTGGTAGTGCCTGTAGTTAGTCCTAAAGGAAGCAAAGTGCAAATTGCTTGACCCGTTTCTCAGTTCAAAATGCTCAAAATGAAACTTTTTCTACACGCACAAAAAAATGTGAGCTCAGCATTATTCCCCAAACATTAAGATGGAGACTTTGTTCATCAGTCAAGGCTATGAAAAATGCATCAACTTTAAATTATGTATTTGTAAAGAAGACTTCAAGTTGAATAGACAAAAGCCCCTTTCACTCAGACGGAAAAGTTCCTGTCTGAATGGGTCAGGCCAGCAGTTTCTAGAGCATCAATAAGGTACCGTGTGACCATGTCATACAGTGAGTAATTTAAACAGCTACCTTTCTCACAGATTAAGCAAAATGATGTGAAGACGCGCAGCATGTTGGTGTCTGGGTAAGTGGGTCTACTGTGATTTCCATCCCAAAGTAAACAGTCATCAAAAGTTAGGTGTAATGAACTGCAAACCAACTCAAGGCTAATCAAAAAAAAAAAAGAAAAGAAAAAGAAAAACTTTACTTCTTTCTCAAGTGCACTGCCTTTCAATTCTTTTTCAACCACATTTTCACAAAACTAAGCTTTTCACCAAAAAAAACTTGATTGTTCTGAGTTGTGTAACAGTTACACTGCACTTACACTTGTGTCACTGTGCGAGATTCACAAAAAAAAAAAAAAAAAAGAGTCAGTAAAGACACAGCAGGAAGCATTTCACAGGATCTATACTCTTACAGAATGTGAGAAACTGTGAGAAAAACTCTGTAGATACTTGGCTATAACATGAAACCTGATGAAGCTGGAGTTCTAAGTTTGAACTTTAGTAAAGAGCAGAGAGGCGCTGTCTACAAGAGTAACAGAAAACGTAAAGCACTTTAGTTTTTATGCTACTTGTAAAAAAAAAAAAAAAAAAAAAATCCAGATCTGAATCAGGATAAATGGTAAAACGTTTAATTTACAGTGATGTTCTTTTTCAGCTTTTGCTCAGTATTAGGTATTTCCATTGTTTAGTAATGAAATGAAATCATCCCAGTGACAAGTAGGCTATAGAGAAAATTAACCCCTGTCCCTCGGCCAGCCACTGCAATTGTCAATTTGGGCTTTTAGTTCCCACTCTCCCCCAGCATTTAACAGTTCACTAATTTCTGATTCTGTCCAATTATTTCCACTCACCCCTCCAGTAGCCATGCTGCTTTATGTTTTTCTGTTATCATCACCGACTTTATGAAGATAATAGATCAACGAGAAACTACCATCACGTCTATTCATCACGTTTATTTGCTTACTGGGTTTGGATTAGCCTGTGTCTCTAATCAATGAGTAAACAAACCGTCTTCAGTGGCAGTGCCATATTTAACAGCAGGCCAGTGTGAACTTTTACATTTCAGCAGTTGTGATTTGTGAATAAAATAGGAGAAGTTGGCATATTGTTGAGTTGCTACAGATAAATGTAAATGGATTTGGAACTTGCAATAATGTCCTGCTGCTGAAAAGGGCTAAACAGTATGTTGCCATGGAGACCGGTATCTGTTTTCTGTGGGCGTTGGTAATGACCAGCAGGTGTGGCTGTCATTAATCTGCAGGTGTGTTGTCTCATTTGGCCTATGGAGGATACCCTGGAGTGCCCTGTTGTGTTTGCATACAGCAGAATGTGCACAAAGTCATGCATGTGGATATGAATATGCATGTGCTTGTGTTTGTATGTGTCCCAACTAAAAGTTGCGAGCCTGGCTAGCCAAGCGAAGCAGTGATACCGCCCAGGCAGGCGAGGGTGTGAGGCAGTGTGCCCGCATGCTGCCAGACATCATTATCTCTCTCAGCAGTCCCCCACGCTCTCTGACTGGGTTAAAAGAAAGGTTTTGGGGTGGGGAGGGCGGGAGGAAGACACAGGAAAAATAACAAGCGCTGCCAGTGTCCGCAAATGGTGTGGGGACCCACATCTCTGGAGCCACATGTGCCCGCGCAGGTTTATGGGATCCAATCCTGCCAGGACACTGACAGGATTTTCCTCCATCACACTCTTTGCCTCTCACCATTCCTGCTCTTTCAGTAAAGGACAAAGACTTATGGAGGGTGGTCTACCCACTCCTTCCTCAGAAAAAAAAAAA
>OMLB01055563.1:0-39617 GCA_900302555.1 Myripristis jacobus
ACACACACACACACACACACACACACACACACACACACACACACACACACACACACACACACGGGTTGGTCTTTAAAAGTACAAATTCTGGAATTCTGGTCTTTCTGGATGCTTTGTCACGTACTCTGGTTTTGTAAACCTGTAGCTCAGTTTTGTACCTGGAGCTCAGTTTTTAGACCTAAAAACATTGTTTTCTTGAGAGGGGGTGGGGCAAGCTCTCCTCAAACCACCACAGCCAATCAAAGGCTGCTATTTCTGCACCCACTGTCATTAGCTTAGGATAGATCCAGGTAAAACGGCCTTATTTACTCAAGAACAGTTTAGCATGTAGTGTGAGAAATCTTGCTCTATACAACATTGAGCTAAAGTTAACCCTGTCTGCTAGTAACATTGATGTAGCGCACTCTTAATTTGGCAAAAGACAGATAATATTAGTAGGGATGTGCACAACTAATTTCACTGACTAGTCTAAATTAAGAACACACTCAGAAAACTGTCAAAACTGAGCATATGACAATCTAAGGAAAAAAAAGTGGTCAGAAAAAAACTGTATGGATATAACAGCCATTTACAATGTTTTATGTAATATTCCAACAACCAAATTTTACTTTAAAGGCTGCAGCTGTGTCATGGTATGGTATCGGTCAGGCACTAGTTAACTGGGCTTGTGGTTATTTTGTGTTTTTCGTAGAAGAGATAACTTCATTCCACACTCTAGCCTACTAGCCTACTAGCTTGTAGCACTGCACTTTTTACACATTTATGACCAAGGAGATTCGTTTTTCACAGAGCCCTGAGCGTTTTTACTATGAGATGCTCAAGTGTTGATCAAAATGAGTAATGGCTTGGTAGCTCATGTGGCTTTATCTAGCTAGCTACAATGTGCTGATTTAGAGCATGTAGTGAGCTTACAGCAGGTCATTACACAGTCTTGGTTAATATTAAAGCTTAAACCAAGTAGTGCTTTACAGAGAGAAATGCCACTGCCTCCCCAGCAACAGTCTCCAACAGTATTATATTCTCTGTCAATATACAGAAAAAATCTCCAAACAGTTTTGCTTGCACTGTAATGTTTTGTGCGTGACACTGTATTTGGTAGTCAAATCTTGGGCAATGTAAACCATTGCTACTGGTTGCCCGTGATGTTGTAGGCTACATCAGCCACCACGTTGCTCCTTTTCAAAAGAGAGAAATCTTGGCTACATAGCAACTTGCGCCCCCACAAAAAAACAACTCATGCAACATGTGTGGAGGACAGTAATAAGTCATGATGATGATGCCTTTCTTTCTTGATAGATTTGTGTGGGAAGGCTTCACTACAGGGCTGAAAGATGGTCTGCACTGCAGGTGAAATATCACGCTCCTGAAAACATATTCTCTTGAAATTTAACAGGCTCCCTGTATAAAATAACCAAGTCCCGAGGCTCACTTTGTAAAAGCCAGGTGCAGATTCTAACATCAGTTGTGTAGCAATCACCTCTCCTTATTATTCAATTACTGAAACATAACAGGAACCAGGTTCATAGTCTTGAAGTGCTCTTAACTGTTGTGAGCTTTCCCTCTCTTGGCTCCTTGCCACTACTGATATCAGTGTTCCCTGCACTGTACTTGATTCTTAGCCTCTGGAGTCTCTGCATGCCAAGTGCCTCTTCCAAAAGCAGAGACTGCTGTAGTGGTGAGGCCGCTGGCTTTGCTCTAGCTTCAACTAAATAGACTATGCTGAACCAACCTGACATGATGAAGCAGAGGAGGCCTCTTCAAGGCCACACCATACAGCCTAGACTAGAGCTGAGGCTCCAAGCTAAAAGAATGTCAGTGTATAATCAGACCCAACCTCTCACAAGCACCTCCACAGTTCCTTGCTATTGTGAACACACATAAGCCATGACTGTGAAGTTCACTGAAGTTGAAACAAATCCAGCCAACTCTACTAACGTATGTCAAAAATACACACCATGGAGCTACTAGCCTCTGTTACAATGTGTATCTGCAGTGTACATATACACTACAGACTGACTTGGTGTGAAATAGGCTAATTATTTGACAAAAACGTCAACAAAAAGAGCACCAAAGTGCAAATGTTAAGTGGGGGAAATTTTCCACTTACTCTGAGGAAGTTAAGGGTATTATAGGGCCATCGCTAACTCATCCCATTTACCCTGACCGTCTTTGCAAGGAATCCCTCAAAGACAAAGGATTACAGTAATGATACCTGTAAGCCTCCTCAGACTGAGTTAAGCCAGCTGATGGGACCGTACAAACAGAGAGTACAGAGTAACACTTTAATAAGAGCAAACACCGTCTGTAGATGAAGAGTTTCCAGGCTGGCACTTACCCCGTCAGTCTCTACTACGTCTACATTGCCGTTTGCATCATCGTCCATCTGCTTGTGGATGCTGCGGATAGCCTCAAAGCTGAGAACACCATTCTCATCCTGGCATAATGGCTCATCAATGCGACAGAGTTCTGGCGGAGAAACAGAGTCATGTCAACACATTACTGAGAGACATCTTTCATATTGATTGGTCAACAAAGAACTGTCGCCAAAAATTCACTTTTCTCAAAGTTTCTCAGTGGAAATAAAAACCTCTCTTTTGGCCTTCTGTTTTTGAAAACAAATGTTAGAATACTGTGTTGGTAAAATTGCAAGTCTACTGCAAAAATATGTTACCCCTGCTGTTCCTTCCACTACTAGTACTACTACTGTTGATAACAGAATAAAGGGAGATACTATTACAGTCTTCATTCTCCAGCCCCTTAATCTTTTAGTGTTTTGTTGTTGTTTTTTTACCAGCAGTTTATGTATAACCAAACATAATACCAGGCTGAGGGAGAAATCCTGTCTTCTCAAATGCACAACTACGAGGAATGTAAAACAAATCTGCTCAGAACATTTTAGTTTGATATTTTTTTCTGTGAAAAAAAGGCAAAAACCTGGAAATGCTCCAAAGTCTTTGACGCCTGTTGTTGTTTATGTCTGTGTTCTGCTTATTCAGTCATCCCAAGTCTCTAATCAATCCAAATGGCAACCAAACACCCATGTGTCTTGGAAGCAAGCAATTAAACTGTGAGGCTGGCACTGTAAACTACAGCTAGACTTTAAGGTGTTCACCAGATGCTCCACGGAAACATTTTTATCAGTCTTCTCAATTAATAATCACAAGAAAAGTACTCCTTGTCAAGACAGGTGTTAACATGCATGCACACACACAAAAAAAATACACAATTAAGCAAGATTAAATGGGATTGTTAAAAAAGCCTTGAGGATGGGTATTTGATCAAGTAGGCCTCCAATGTGACTTGATGCTTGTATCAGCTTTGTGTTGCTACGAAAAGGTTTTGACTGACCTAAATAAATCCTATGACATGCTCACAAAGGTTTATGGTTACTAACCTTTTCTTGTTTTCTCAGAAGACCAAGATTCACAAAGTCCCCTGTGGGAAACCCCTGTATCTATTTATGCTCTCCAACAAAGACAGATGAAGTGCAGTGTCCTGCAGTATCCAGCTTTGTTTATGTTAGGGTTTTGATTTATTGAGTGGATGTTACAAAGTTCCAATAACTCCCAGCTTTTATTTTCATTTCTCATCCATATTGATTTTTTATTTCATGCTGATTTAAAATAACGTTTGCCAGTTAGGTATGCTTCTAACTAACAACTGTGTTCCTTCAATTACATTTTTGTGTCCGGTCTAGTGCTGCACAACTATTCATACACAATTGTACACCTACAATTTCTGAAGAAACTTTGAATGTGCTTGCCCACTGCGCCGAAAATGTGGCCGTGTGCCAAACTGCCTTTATTTTGCTATGCCGATTGTAGATAGTGATCTATTTTATATGTAATATTTTGCTAAATTGTTGCTATGGTGTTCTGGATGGTTGCTAGTGTGTTCTCGGTGGTTGCTTGGGTGTTGCTATGAGGTTGCTATGGTTATCCTGATGGTTTCTAGGGAGTTGCAAGATGGTTGCTAGCATCTTCAGGGCTGTAGCTATGGTACTCAAGTGGTTGCTAGGTAGTTGCTAGGGTGTTCAAGGTGGTTGCTAAGGTGTTGCTAGGTGGTTGCTATGGTGTTTGGGGTGGCTGCTAGGGGGCTGCTTGGGTGTTTGAGGTGGTTGCTAGGCACTTGTCAGCGCTGGTGGCCACTGAGACAGAAAAGGAGAGATACATCTCAGTGAGAGGGGACTTTCTCTCTAGAAACCTCCTCTGAACATTACACCATAATCAGACTTAAATTGCAATTGCAAAAAAATCAGTAATTTGGATCACTTAGAAAATTGACATCCCACTTCTCCTCAACAAAACACACGTTTTTCGTCATTTGTGAATGTCCGTAGCACAAAATGTGTGCAACACAGAGCCGGACAAAAATTTGCCAATTCATTTTGTAATGGGCCAAAAATCGCATTTTAACTGGAATTGCCAAAAACTGTTAAATCCAAATGCTTAGGAAAGTAATAGTACACTTGTAACAATGGGCTGCAAGTTTTTTGTCTTTGGTGTATGGGGGTAATGCCTAAACTGTTGGCAGAGCTACGTGCCGAAATTTGGTGGAATAATAACCATACAAAAGAGTAAGATGTATTGCCAAAGGCAAGCACATAATTAGAGAAAAAATAGAGTAAAAATGCAAACTGTATGTTATGTTAAATTATTATATTATTTTAAAACTATCTAATCACAAACTCCTTAAGTGTAACATCCGTCCATGTGACCAAAACAAAGGTTAAGGAAAAGCAGGCAATTTCTGTCAATGTATCACTCGCAAATTGGTTTTTAAAGCATATAATAACAGCATAGAAAAATGGCATTGCCACGCCCCGGTGGCTCACTGGATAATGATGTGCACCCCTTGTTTAGGGTGGCAAAAAAAAAAAAAATGAAAGAAAGAAAGAAAAATGACACTCCCGCCATATAAACTGTTTTACTCTGCGTTTCTCCTTTACATCTCCATGTTAACTTCCTTCAAACTGTGCAGCACTAACATATTGCACAAAGGGGAGGCTTCAGCCAACAGGAACAGGACTGCCTCACTCTACTTATTTAGAAGTGAACAAATACATAAGGAAGTGTAGATGTACAGTCATCTAGTGCTGGGCAACATTTGCATTATCAGCTATGGTGGGAGTTGAAGTTGTGGAACAATCCGAAGTTCATCATTTACAATGTCTGTCAGCAAAAAAAATCCATCGTTATAATAACAGACACTGGTAGGTTTGCTGTCTTTCAGCATTTTAGTAGCCTCAACTTAGCAAAAATACTTCACTAGTCACTCGTCACCTAAAGTTAAATACCATAACTATTTCTGTTGAAAATCGCCCTGCTAGCTCAGCCTTGCTGTAAATAAAACAAATCAAGAGGTTGCCAAAGTCATCAAGCTTCAAAATTTATATGATAATTGAATTATTAAGTAAATAAGAACCTCTATAATAGTGAGACAAGTAAGAAAGACACTATCTGTGTGCTAATGTTTTAAAGTGAAAAACTCTGAGAAAAATAATTGTGATTACGATTATCATTATTGTCATTAAGCCTTAGTTCTGTCCTTGAGAAAGCTGTTTTAAATGAGTATGCAAGAAAAAACCTACATTCATACTAGTTTAACAATAAAGAACGAGCCAGGACAGGAAGTTTGACCCTGTTTTCACTACTCTCATGAACCTGTCACATGCCAGTGATAGTCAGTGGGTTGGCCTTGTCATGGTTATGAAACAGCCAGTTAGTGGAGCCTGTCTGCCCTCTGTGTTCCCCCTCTCTCTCTCCTGAGGGATTAGAAATCCTCTGCCACAGATCAAAGATAATGTCACCACTCCCACAAAGAGGAAACCTTGTCTGGTGTGCACTGGAGGCACTCATGGTTTATGTAAAAGAGTGTAACAAAATATCCATAACAAGAGTAAGTTTTGCTGCAATCTGTTTCAGAGTAGAGATTGGTAGAACTGAATTCACAAGTCTTCAAGTCTTCAGTGGCACATTTATAATGCAGCACACTTTTGTTGTGACTTCTACTGCCTACTTACACAGGAACCATCACCAGAAAAAAAAAGGAAGGTGAAGGCGAAGGTTAAGGAAGTACGCTTTGCTTTGCTTTGCTCTTGTTCTGGTTCTCAACCGATTTGAGGCTTCTTTTTTTCATCATTTCCCAGAGACAGGATGTAAACTAGCAACTCTTTACAAAAAATATTCTATAATTCAGGTACAGACAACAAACTAACTAAATAATGGCTCATTTTCAGGCTCTGGCAGCAGCTTTCTGACACGCAAATACTTTCCTCTCCAACACAAAGATAGTGCCAACACCAAATATGCCCCTGCACTGCAGCAAAAAGTGGGATAGAGCATTTCTGATCTCTACACGGCTTCATTCAACACAGCACTTGAACCTAGTTGATTCTGACTGGCTATAAGATGGATATTCCTTGGTGGAACCTCTGGCTAAAACAACTACTTATGAATTGGTGATGCCAAAAAAAGAAAAACACCCTTAAATTCTAAGTAATACACTAATGAATTTCCAGACACTGATATTGCATTTCATGGTGCCTGCCTCATCTTCACACTTGCACAGGATGGCAGTGAGCAGGATGAAACAACAAAGTACATATGTCTCAACTGAAACTGCTTCATTGTTAATTATTTCCACCTACTCAAACAGTGTACTCAGCTGTTAGCACTGGCCAATATTCACAACGTGCCACCCCTTCCCGCTGATCAACTTGTATGATTTCTGTGAATGTTTCTTCAATTCCCAGAGAGTGGTTTTAGTGGTGAGAGAGATAATACAGTGGAGCATGTCATATGAACATCATCGTGCCCTGCTGAAGCTTAGTTTGGAAAAAACAAACAAACCTCAACCTCAACCTGATAACTCGCTCTGGATGCTTCCTTCCTGGTGCTAAAATGTAATCTTCTGAACCAGTTTGGAGGCATTCCAGATTGACAAAAGTACCTGCAGCACCACATTGTCAAAAGGGAATTAGCTTAATTTGTCCTCTCTCTCTCTGTCACACACACAATGTTAAACAAAGAATGACAGTTACCCATGCTGCAACTGCTACCATCTGCAACTCATTTATATACCCAGCCTGCCGCTCTCTCATTTGGTTTGCAAACCCCAGGAGACACAAGATAAGATATTTACATACCAGCTTGGCCTTTTTTTTTTTTTTTAAGGGCTTAAGTTACGCAAGTTATGCTCTGTGCCTGCATGTAGATATTGATAACGCCCAAAACTTTTTGTACAACTGAAACTGTTACAGTTTCCATCACCATTTAAAAGGCCTGGAAAGCTTTGAAACCCCCTGTCAGGAATCAGTTTTCTCATGGGCCGTTTACTAACATGTGACACATGTTAGTAAAACTGTGCCATTAGTGCATGCTGTGTACATACCACCAAGTCAGTGTCTCAACAGCCTTTCTTGCAGAGATACCGTCACAACCAAATGCTGACAATCAAGCTAGTCTATGTGACTAACTGGGTCTTCCGCCAGTTGTTTTGCAATTTGCTGCCTCAGGTCAAATGACTATACTCTTGATACTTCTCAGGAATAGATTAAGGCGTCATTATCAACAGGCTTTTGGCAGAACAAGTCATGTTTAACAGAGATGCAGACACTGTTGACACTGTCATTGTTCATGTGATATCACTGTTTGGAGTGAGGCGAGAGAGAGAGACCACAAGTCCAATAGCAGGCTTCGACTAAAAAATCTGTACCTTCACAATATAATGAAGCACGACCAAGCAAAAGTGATTATTAATATTAGTTTATTTATCTAGATAATTAAAGCATTTATGTGCTTTTATGATGACACATACGTACACTGACTAATTCAATTTAACAAGTACTGTGTAATGCAGTAAACAAGCACTCAACAGCAACCAGAGTTTACATGTTATTACATTAGTGCACTTATGAGACACACGCTCCACATTAGTTTTTATGCTTGCTCTTTTAAATTCAAGCCTACACAGTAGATTACTAATTAAGCCTTTGTGGTTACACACCTGTTGGGTTTGTGTGTGTGTGTGTGTGTGTGTGTGTCCATTATTCAGTGTTGCTCAGTGTAATGCTCTGCACTCTAAATAAAGCCATTTGTGGTTTTTTGGCTTGTGTTAGGCTGATTTCATGTCACCATTTAGACAATAATAGTGTAGTAAATTGCTATGACGACATTGTTAGATGGAGTATGCAGACAAATGGTGGAAAAGTTATTATTACAGAATACCGAGAAGCCATTTTACACTGTAGTCGTAAATCTATGAATCAAAAGCTGTTCAAAGCATTGCTCATTCCCTCCACTTACTACCAAGATGAATTAGTCCATCCTGTTGACTGGATCTAAGTTAAAGGACAGGGCTTAATGGAGAATGCCTGCCCGACTATTCTCAGCGTGTCTACATTTAGAGCCTGCACAATTTCAAAAATATGTAACGCTATAGCACTACTGCTGGTCTATAGTCTGCCGGGTTTGCTTCAATTATTAATGCACTGAAACAGCCTATACCCTATAAAGATGCTACTGCAGATTTCGGATCAGTAACTCACCTGACACCCCGTGATCAATATGCTGATGGTCCGATGTGGGTGAACTTGGTTTTTCTGTCCAACTCTCCCCAAGGAGACACAAGCAAAAAATCCATAAGGTCGTCACTTTGCTGAACTCCATGACTGATGGTTGCTGGAAAAGAAGCAGAGACATTCCTATGAAAAATCCTGAAAGTGCTGTCTCGGTTACCGTCGGCAGAGTTTATGGCTGGCGTAATGTTAGACAATGAACATGCCTCTGTGAAAACCACCCCGGCTGGTTCCGGAGCCTCGGCTCGTAAAGCCTATAGGACGGGCAGCACCAAGAGGAGATAGGGCAGACAAAGAAACGAGGTTACATAAAGATTTCTTTGCAGCGGACTCACTCGAAAAATGGGACTTGCTCTTCCTGACTTGAGTCACCGCGTTAACAGCCACGTTTCGTTTGCTGATAACCAGTTTAACGCTACGTTTGGGAGGATATACTCCGTGTTAATTATTTCTACGTGGGCTCTTTGTCAGCATGCTTGCAAGCGACAATGCAATTTCAACATTATATGAAAGGGAACAGCTGCCTGGTCTCTAACTTAACAACTGCTACTGACTGACAACCGGGGGGAAATAGCATTAGCTACCCATGTTGGCGAGGTAACGTGGTTAGTTAACGGTAGTTAGCTGAAAAAAGGGGACAATGTAACGTTAATGACATCATTGCCGCCAGCGTTATCGCAGTTCACAATTTCCGTGTTGTGAGTTAGCATAATGTCACGGTCGGGTGTATTTTCTGTCAAGCAGCGCTAGCCAGCGTTAAGCTAACCCCGACCTGTCAGACACGGAACCTAGGAGCAGTTAGTTGAGCTAAAGCTAACGCGTTTTATGGAGAGAAGAATAATACCTGGCGGAATACTGCGTGATTAATAATTATAAAAACCCCAAACAAGTTACCTGTCATATGTCCGAGCCAACAGATCCTTGGTTTCAGCTCTGTGTGGACATTGCAGCAGATGTCTGGTCCCCCGGAGTCACAGCACAGCCAGCTCCACCTCCTGTGGAAGGTCTCGGTGGCTCCTCTCTCCTCCTGCTGACTGACCCGACGGGAAAAGCCGCAGAATGTGGCGCGATGGGCGCCTGCTATCTGCTAGACTGCGGAGCGGCGCGAGGCTGGGAAGTGCTGCCCCCCTACGTCCGGAGTGTGTACTGCACCGTGGAGTACTAAGGGAAAGTAATGAATACGGACGTGTGCCATCTAGTGGTAGATGTCAGCACCGGCATGTGCGGTTTGCTGGTCGTAATCTCCACTGTGTTGGATTAATTTAAGTACATTAAAACTAAATAGGGTCTTGGGACCCCCTGGAAATACCCCCTCAGCAAAATGAGAAATAGTTTAATTCACTATAAATTGTCACGACACAATCAAATGTATGAGTAATCATAAAATCAGCACTTTGAATCTGTAGGCCTGTCAGTGTTCAAGTATGACATCAAAACAATTTCACACTTTAATAGTTTTTTCAATGATTACTTCACTTTGATGAAAGTCACCTTGGGGCCCCAAAAACATGAAAAATTTGCAAAACCCTGATCTAAATCACATCCATTCTCTTGTCTTTGCTGTTTATTCAAAAACAAAAAACAACAAAAAAACAGTAAATTCTTATTCTTGTCCTTGCTTAAACTCATGTGCTGTACAATGTGTAATGTCAGACCAGTAACTGCCCCTCAGTCAGCAATGACAATACATATCATCTATGTGAAGTAATGCTGAGACCTTCAATTTCACATTTTTATTCACAAAAAAAAAAAATCAGTTGAACTTTAAGCCATTTTACATTTTCTAGTAAGCTAGTATACCAATTTCTGGAACTGACATGAGGATCTGCTTTCATTTGTTACCCGGTTTTCACCCCTCCACACCCCTCCCCCCGCCCTGTCAGTGGCCTGAACTTGTGCAGCACAACTGAGTAAGACGTGTGCGATCATAATACCTGGATTAGGAACAGGTCATACAGGGCGCACAGCATACAGACAGTAAAAACACTGAGGATGTTAAAAAACTGTATTCTTAATTTCAAGTTAACACCATCAAAATACTTCCACTAGACATTGCTTAACTATAAATGAAAAATGAAATTCTATGAAATGACAATGCTGATTTATATGCAAGTGTCCTTTCTATAAATTCCTATTCCAAATGGGCAAATTATGGCACCCTGTCCTCCACTGTGAGCAGAGGGGGAAAAAAATTACAAATAAACAAAAAAAACTAGGCATCCTGGCTTTCACTGTAGCGCTGCTCTACTTGACATCATTTGCAGACAATTTTTTTTTTTTATTTCAGCAATAAAAGCCAAGCAGAACCACCACTTTGCTTTGGCAAACATACACCATGATCACAACTGTGCCGCATATCGTACAAAAGATCACGTTTACCACAGTAGGAGGAGGCGTCCATAAATGAGAGTATGAGGCAAAGGACTACACGTGCAGCTAATTGACAGTGTAGACTAGCAAAAGTGCATTTTTTTTTCTTTTTCATACTTTCTTTAAACCCGACATCTAGTCACTTTTGGAGGCTGGAAATCATCACGGAAATATGTGGAAAAAGTCTTCTTTCCATTCTTCTTCCTCTTCAGCATGATCATTATTCCCGGTGGATGTTGGCGGAGTGGCAGACTCAGTACCTGCTCCTTGAGTTTCTAGTCAGAAGTCTTTATCTTCGGAGGAGGAGATGACCATGACCTCTCTGCTCTTGAAGTCCCACACTGCTGTGAGATGGAAGGCCATGTTGGAGAAGACCACCAAATACTCAAACAGGGCAAAAAACGTATAGCCTGTAAAAAGAAAGACATTTAGTGGCTGCACATGTATATGAGGAATTTAGTGACGTTTTGGATCCTCACATGTTCAACAAGTGAAAGTTAATGCCACTCTAACACTTTCAATTTCCTTCATCGTTTCAAGAGAAAACAAACTCCCTGTTGTCAAACTGAGACCTTGGAAACCATGACAATTAACCAAGAAAAAAGTAATATAAGGCAGAGCATGACTTTTACTTACCTAGCATTACAGTATTTGACTATTTAACTAAGATATTGTAATAATGAAAAAGCACAGTCAATAATACTGGCAAATTAAAAATCAAGGTACACTGATTCAATACTTACTCCCTGGTTCACAGTACATGTTGTGTTTCCAGTAAAAATATACAGCAAAAGCACAGAAGGATATGAAGAGAAGTAAGAAACGTACTTTCCAATGGTAAGACTTTGCGTCCTAAGAGGGAAAAAAAATGTATAGTTGGCAATCAGTTACTACAGAATTCGTCTTAAGAGCTAAAAAAAGACCAAGATGAACACGTTTTTTTTAACCAAGAATACTCAGACTGGCTGTCAATCTAACTATGCAATTTCATAGCTAAATCTCTAAATACATGATTACCATTGTTTATTTATATGAAGCACACTGAATCGCCCCTGTGTACAAAATGGATTATATAAATAAACTTGTTATTACTTTTGCTATTTGTGTCCATAGGTGTTTCACTGGGGTCTATTTGATCCCAGGCTGTTTTAGCTGTATCAAACAGATTGGGGGTTATGTTTTATTTAAAGCCATATTATGGTAGTCATTGAGAAACATAAAGCACCAGACATATAAACTTGGGTAACAGCTTTTATATAATCTTTTTCTGGGACGTTAAATTGCTGACAAAAAAGTAAATTTGACGGTAACAGGAGGGTTAATAATTTGGGCTTGAGGGATTTGACATCTCTCTGATTCCTCAGTAATGAAAGTACATATATTTCCCTTCTCCCTCATGAACAGTAAACCAGCCAAGAAAGGTCAGCTAAAAGTGAGCAGGAAAAGGCACCGTGCAGTCACACAACATCAGCACATAAAATGAGGGTTCAGTTTTAAATGTGTGATTTGACAGTGAGCTCCTTGCCTCAGGACTGAGTGAATACTTCTTGATCACTTTCCACAGCCGGCAGGTTATCAACATGTAGATGAGGGAGCTGATGATGAACAGGACAAAGCCCTCCTTATGTACAACTAAGGAGCAAAACAGAGGAGAGTGATAAAGTATTTTTGCCAGAGATACTGTATATCTTCAAACAAAACATTTCTAAAATAATTTTAAACTTTAAAACAACTTTTTACTAAGTCATCCTCGGGATATTTGAAAGGCCAAATCTGTGTCTTCCTTCAACACAGCAAGGTAAATAAATTTGTCTAAATTTGTTAATTTGCTGTTTGTTGTAGTTTCATAGTGTCAACAGGGTTAGTTTTAATTTGTCAGCAGGATTTCTTAGTTGTCTTACTTTTGATGTTGGACTGTACTGGAGTTTGATGCAAACACAAAATATAAACAGTTTTCACAATCATTGATAACTGGCCTCTATATTTGCCAGCAATACCAACACAAATAAAGCGTCATAATACAGTCAAGCCCATATAGCTGCAACATACAGTCCATATTTGCGATCAGTATCTCAAGTTGGGGGCGAAAAAAATGCAACATACTTTTAAAACAAAAACGGTTAACTATTCAAATTGATTAAAAAACATGGATTACTCACGGTATGTCTCACTGGACGACACATAAGTGAGGAGCAACAGGCCAAAGTTTTCAGAAATGGAAAAAGCAAGATTCAGGCAGCTGAGCGAGCTCTCTGGGAACCTCGAGGCAAAGCGAGTCTTGTAAAACTTAAAGTAGGTAAATGCCACCAAAAACCTCGGCGCAGAGTGCAGCCCGATGCAGAAGCGCCAGATGTGGCACTCGGGGCTCAGGCTGATTGAGGCACTAATCGACGGCAGGTAATTAGGAACCTGAAAACACGCACAGTGCAGATTACAGAGTGAGCTGAGGAAAACATTTGGCTGATCAATTTGACAAGGCAGGGACTCGTTACCTGACAGTGAGTACCGGTGGAGTCCTCAAAATGGAAAACTGAGGATATGAAGACACATGTTGTTAGGCCAAGCAGAGGCAGGGAGACCGTCCCCCACACGCATGAGGTGAATGACAACCTGATGACCAGGGGCCTCTCGTGCCCAAAGATATGTGAACCTTGTAGCATCATAGAAATGGTCTGCAACAATGAAAAACTTTGACTTAAAAACAGGTAAACCTTTTTGTACATCATGAGCCTATCTAACAAAACATTAATAATAAGGGCAGACAATAATTTAAAAAAAAAATCAGTGTGGCATGCCTCAACCCACTTGACAAATCAATATAATGAACTAAGTGTGTGTACAGTTTATGATCATGCAATTCCTATTAGCTTAGGATGCATAAGGTTAATTCATAACCTGCTGAACAAAATAAAATAAAGAGCAAAAGGTATAAGGCTTACCTCCACTCTGCACACTGTGGGGAAGCGTGTAGATATTACGCACAAACTACAAGCGCTTGGCTCGTAGGTAAATACGATTAATTTGATTATAGATGGCTGCAGGATGGATCGGCATGTTCCAGAGGCTGACAATGGTGTGCAGCGCCTTCGAGGAAGCTGGGCATCATCTGCCCATCCTAGGCTAGTCTCAAACCTACGACATTTCTTTGCTCCCGTGTCATTTTCAGGTGTAATCGATCACCCCAAACGACAGGCCTGCCGTGCAACATCGTCCTTGTCCTGTGCTGTGCGGGAGGGGAAATGCGTGGGTACCAGCGGCACCCGGAAGAGAAAGTGAAGCGGAGGAGAGCGGCGAGCCCGCACCGCTCCGCTGCGGCTGGGTGGCGGAGCCTTTCAAAATCATGCACACATCAAGGGCTGCGCGCTGAATAATGGATGGTCGTGTGTCCCTCTCAAAGGCGAGATATTGTTTCGGCGGAAAGTACAAAGCCGTGCTTTGTTTACTCTGCTGGGCTGGGCTGAGGATGCCGCGCGGGGACACGGCGGGAGCTCTCCTTGGTGCTGAACCCGTGCAAACATGACAACACACGCATCATTTATTAAGCTTGGCTGCACGAAATAACACCAATAATAAAATGGCATCTTTGTGTTTGCGAGTCACTGCACTGGTACCATGTGTGATGGGAAACACGTGGTGCGTTTGTATTAAAACTTCGGGTTATCTGTCAATCCGCTGCCCCGCCCCTCTCTCTCTCTCTCTCTGTCAAGATTAACAGTGCACTTGCTTGCCTTGCCGGACATGTGCATGTTGCCGCTGCACTGTTGGCCCCCATTTTACCAAAGTGGATGTAACGTGATTGGCACAGAGCAGCTCAAATGCTCTCTGGATGGAGATAATCTGTGCCAGCAAGATGAAACTATGCAGAGCCCAGCCTTTATTTCGGTTACTTCTGTTTATCAGTGCCATCCCAAGTAAGTTTCTGTTTATTTCACTATTTAGTTTGATATCTAAGTGGTTTAAATGTTGTTGTTGTTGTTATTGTTGTTCTTGCAATCTCTGCTATACAAAATGTGAGAGAATGAGAACAAGAGGGAGATACACGTTAATCTCAAACATTCTCAGAGAAGATGCAGAAGATTTGTTAAAAATAGCTACACAGCCTATGAGCTTTCTATCATCTGCTATAACTTATTTGATTTGAATTGACATAAAAATGATTATTATTGTAATAATTCCAGTGGTAGCCTCCAGTGTTTCGTCTGAAATCGTTTTTCATTGTTCTTCCACCCAAACTGTTTCCGAGAATCCGCAAAACTTCCAGCCTGTTGTTTGAGGATTGTGCGTTCTGCCGTAATCCCGCATGTGGACCCTCTTTGTGTGCAGCTCAAAAAGCTTTAGTGAAACAGCGGCTCACCGCTGACATCTGGCTGGCCCAAATCCACCGTGGACACTGGAAACGCTCTCCTCCGACAGGGGTTTGAGCTTAGTGATTCCCTTTTTACAACTACCACTGCTTTTGCTTTCAAGTCTGCATGTAATTTTGCAAAATGAATGCAAAAATAATAAGACGAGCTCTTTTATCTCCCGGATATACACAATGTAGCATAAATTAAAAATGGGATTTATTATTTAAAAAAAAACCTGAACGATAATCTATTGAAAGTGATTTGGCATTCAGACACCACAGCCCATAGGTGTTTAATCGTGCTGTTTATGTTCATTTTGATGCTGATATGATATGTGTCCGGCGGATTAAGCATTCAATCAACACATGCCCACCCAGGATGAACAGAGGAAGTCTCTGCTGGTTCATAATGGCAGATTTGCCTGATCTCTTGCTGGAGCTTTAAAGAGGAGCAATCTAGCCTGAAATCCCCTTTGTCCCCCTTTCACCATCTGTCATGTGTTCACATTTACTCTGATATTCTCCCTTTTTCCCACCCCTGCTTCCATGTCTTTGCCTTTACTGTGCAAGTTAATGGACACAATACTCAGTCATTTGACTCATCAGCTGGTCAGTTAGACAATCAGATCAGATCGTCTTTCTCGGTGATTATTTTATATGTGCTGGCTGAGGAAACCTCAGGTGTGATAATCAGCGGAAGTAGAGCAGATAAACTTTGAGAGAGATTACTGTATGAATGCATGAATGAATGAATGACTCTGTCATGCCCATGTCAGGATTACAAGACACATCATTTTAAAAACAGTACAAAGAGCTGACAGGCTTCCAGAGCAGATGTAACTAAAACTGATTATGCGTTCAAAAACAAAAGATTGTTCTATTGATACAACTTATAGTTTCTAATAGACCGTGCTTTATTAAAGTATTCTGCAAATGCAAATGTATCTGTCTATAATCACTTCAACTTCTAAAATGACTCGTAATAATCTTATGAAACAAAACCTTTCTCTGCTTATAATACAATGGACAACACAAAACAAAATGTGATTAATTTCATTTTCAGTTTCATGAAGTTCACAGAAAAAGCAAAACATGCCAAGTTCATCAGTTCCCACACATCAGCCAGTTTCCAAATGTAAGGGTCATATTCTGAAGAGGGCAAATAAAGATCTTTGGGGGAATTATATTTTGCAATGCTTTTGATCAAAGCATGACTTCATAACTTTCTTTTACTGATGTTTTCTTTCAGTGTTTACTTGTTGGCATCTCTTTTGTTTACATCCCGCCCTCTGAAACATGGAGTGAATATACTCTGCCCAAGGATCACCAAGTTGGCTATCCCACATCAAAACTCTCTTGTGTAGTCGGCTATCATCCATGCTCAATAATCTGTTGAACAGATGGCACAAACATGCAGCCCAGCGACTTGACACGACTCTAAACTGTTTCTCACCTCTCTCCCCGTCCTAGGCTGTTGGTGTGCCCATGGGAATTATGCACAGAAGCTCCTAAATGATTTATTCACCAACTATACGAGTGCTCTGAGGCCCGTGGAGGACACAAACACCATCCTGAATGTGACCCTACAGGTTACTCTGTCTCAAATCATCGACATGGTAAAGTAAAATGATGTGCTGTGCATGAGGAACCACAAGACTCCACATTTGACTTGTGCAAGTTACGGGTCACACGCATCCACCGCTCATGCTATGTTGATGTTCTATTCATTCAATCATATTTCTGTTTCTGGTCTATCATCTGTTGTTATTTTCAATGTTTTACAGGATGAGCGCAACCAAATTCTGACTGCATATCTATGGATACGGCAGGTGTGGGTTGATGCATACCTCAAATGGAAAAAAGATGATTATGATGGACTCGATACCATCCGTATACCTAGTAGTTATGTATGGAGACCTGATATAGTCCTATATAACAAGTAGGTCGGACTGGTATTGGGTTAATCAGTCAAAACTCTACCATCCCGCTGTTCTGCTGTGACTCCTCTCGGTCAGTGTAAAGGCACGAGCTGAAGATTCCTTGAAGCCGTTATTCATGGGAATGTTCAGGCCTCTCTCTGCTTTTTATATACCAGTGTACTGAAAATGAGGGAACAAATGGCAATAAATACAGTAACAAATGTCAAAACTAATGAAATAAGAGGCACCATTACTATGGAGAAGACAGGCAAGATGACACTGCAGGTGTCATCTAAGTAGATAGTGGGAGTTCAGTTTCATGTCTCATTTGGGGGCCATTCATCCCCAGTGGTGTCCCTGATTACATTACATTGGTTATGATGATCTGATAGCGACTGATACCAATCAAACAATGATGCAGAAACCTTGCAGACACAGACATCAGGAATTACTGGAAAGTTATAAAACGCAGAATCATCACTGAGGCAGGAGTACAACTCTCTAGAACGTGTTAACTCCTCCCTCAGTGGGTGTCCTTGTGCCTTTTCCTCCTGATCAGTTTTATCATTTGATGATAATCCACCTTCTCTAGGAAATTAGACCTGTACGTAGGTCTGGAGGAGCCATCCAAACCTCAGCTGATCTTGAATAATTAAAAGATCCAAAATATAAATTTGTTTTCTGTATCATTGTGAAAATCATTCATTTCTTTTCTTTGAAGTGCTCTCTCTGTTTTCCAGTGCCGATGATCATTTCACTGGCCCCATGGACACCAATGTGGTGATCCGGCATGACGGCCAGATAATGTGGGATTCCCCGGCTATTACAAAGAGCTCCTGCAAAGTGGATGTGTCGTTCTTTCCGTTTGATGCCCAGCAGTGCAGGTTCACCTATGGCTCCTGGACCTACAATGGTAACCAGCTGGACATCCTGAACGCCATGGAGAGCGCTGACCTAGCTGACCTGGTGGAGAACGTGGAATGGGAGGTGCTGGGTATGCCGGCTAAGAAGAACGTTGTTCTGTATGGCTGCTGTGCTGACCCTTACCCTGATGTGACCTACACTCTGAAACTGAAGAGGAGGGCCTCCTTCTATGTCTTCAACTTGCTCATTCCCTGTGTGATGATCTCGTTCCTGGCCCCGCTGGGCTTCTACCTGCCTGCTGACTCTGGGGAGAAGGTGTCTCTGGGCGTCACTGTGATGCTGGCTCTCACTGTCTTTCAGCTGCTGGTTGCAGAGATCATGCCCCCCTCTGAGAATGTACCACTTATTGGTAAGGCCAATGAACTGTGGACAAATCACAGCCACAATAAAGAAATATGTGGCAGTGAATTTATGTGTGATCCCTGGAAGCTATGCTGCATTCATTTTAGGGTCTGATCAATAGCAAAAAACTATTAGTCCAGCTCTAGAGCGACACTTTTTCCAATTTCAGTTCAAGTGGCATCGGAGCACAAAAAATTGCAGATAACAAACCTTGTTTTGTTGTTCACAAGTAAGTGTGAGTGCTTATTTACTACTTAAAGGTACCTAATGTAGGTGGTGACCACGAGTGATGCTATAGTGCATGTCAAGGAATTTAAAAAGAAGGAAAATATGTCATAGCGAAAGCATTGCATTGGTGCCAGACTTTGGTGCCACTAATGCAGAGGTCAATGGGATGAGCATGTTGAATCCAACTATAAACCAATATATCGACGCCATTTGAACTGTGACAGGACAGAGATTCAACTACGTAACAAAACACACTCTTCATAATGCAGACTGGTGTTTTTGGTCCAGTCTGTGCATTAGCTCTAGTTACTGGTCTCAAAACATCAAGCCTCTGCCCAGCAGCTCCATTAAACTGAGCATAAAGCCCAACTCTGGCCAATCAGGGCTCACACGCTGCTAAATAACATATTGTCCCTTTCTTCTTTATACATTATTTGGTGCACACAAGGAAAAGTGAGTCCCCGTATTATTTGCATAACAAGTTCTTCCAGAATGCCACAAGCATATCACATGCACCAATGTAAACAATGTATTTTTTAAAATAGGTAAGGAATATTGCGGATGTAGGACACACATAGAACTTGTTTATTAGGCCTCAGGGACACACACACTTTCAAATGTGAGCAAACCAAGTGTGTTTACAAGGGAAAATATATAGTTACTTTTAACCATATACTGCAGCACGTATTTTTGGTATTCCCCCAGAGGGAAAATTACTAGTTGGAAATGCTGAATTTTGAGTTGCGTGCATTTGAACGCCACAGAAAATCATCTGCATGTTGATGCTCTTGTTTTTTTTCTTCTTCAGGAAAGTATTATATTGCAACCATGACCATGATAACAGCCTCCACTGCCCTGACCATCTTCATCATGAACATACACCACTGTGGCCCAGATGCCAAGCCTGTGCCAAAGTGGGCCAAGAAAGTCATTCTGCAGTACCTGGCCAGGATGTGCTTTGTTTACGAAGTGGGTGAGAACTGCATGTCGCCACAGCCGGAGAGGCAGGAGCCTCCGCCTGTAAAGAACAACAACTGCACCATGAACGGACAAGCTGGGCCCGGCAGGGAGGAGTATGCGCTCAAAGTGGAGAGAGGACAAGAGGACATGGAGCAGATGATGAGTCCAATAGGCTCAATGGGGAAGAACCCCACCAACAACTACAGCACTTGGAAGAACGGCATCTTTATGAGCACAGACTGCGGAGACTCGCTGGGGGCTCCAAGGAGGAGCAGGAAGGGAGGTGTGAGTGATGGAGAGAATAAAGAGAGAGAGACTGCCTGCCACGCTCAAGGCCACGAGAAGCAGGTCCTGCGAAACATTGAGTATATTGCCAACTGTTACCGGGATCAGAGGGCCACACAGAAAAGAACTGGGGAGTGGAAAAAGGTCGCCAAGGTCTTGGACCGCTTCTTCATGTGGATATTTTTCATAATGGTATTTCTTATGAGCCTGCTCATCATGGGTAAAGCCATCTAACTGCAGAACTCTGGAGAGAAGTTGGTTTAGCTGCCATGTCGATAAAGCACAAGATTTATTATCTACTAAATGTCCATGCTGATTGCATTGTATCAGACCATCTCAGATTTTAAGAAGAACATGGAAAATACTATCCAGAAGTTTTTGTTGACAAATACAAGCAGAAAAAAAGATTGTAATAAACTACTGTATATAGGTATGTGTGGTATGGAATGGTATGTATGTCTGTATGATCACGTACTGTGTAGCTAAGAAAAACAGTCCCACCCTGAATGTAACATATATCATTTTCATTTTTGATAATTTTCTTGGTAATGATATTTCTTGTGACAGCTTGCATTCCCTGACTTTCTTCCTCATGCAGTGTGAGGGTTACTTAGCTCCGCAAAGACACAACACGTCTGTTGACAACTCAATAAACCTTTACAGACTGAGCAAGTGACATTAGTCCACCGTTGGTATGTTGTCGACTATTTGCACTGATTTTTGTTCTTTTGCTTGTCACCGGGGTCAGCTTTTGCCGTATGAGTTTCCACAAATCAACTTCTGTTTATTTATAAACATAAATCTGGACATTCACAAATGAGATAAAAAGAAGAAGAAACAGAAAGAAAATGATTTTGCCTGGAATATTTTCGTCCCGAAATTTGGAAATAACAGTAATTCTCTCGTATGACAGAGGGATCATAGCAAGGCCATTAAAGATATTTTGTTTCAGCAGAGCAGTAGAAAAGCATGATACAAAGGACAGTAGTAAAACAAAAAGACATCAAATGCACACTGATGTAATCCTGGATCTCAGCAGGGCAACTTCCAATAAAAATGGGGATTAGTTTCATTTCACTGAAATTGAATCATCTACGCATGATCCCAAATAGAGAGGGTATCATAAAGAATATTCTCATAAAGGGTTTCTCTCTTATCATTATTTTCTTCCTGTATAGAGTATATACCAGTGATCTTCAGGACTCTAATCAGCTGCATTCAATTGGTGTCTCCAGTCTGAATCAATCCCTGTTATCCCTGAGAGAATGAAAACCAGATGACTCACACACTTCCTGAGGACCAGCGCTGGTGAAAGACAATGTTATTTTATTAATAAGTCATCAAGCACAACAAAAAAGTAAGGCACCTGAGGCCCAATATTTATCCAGATAGTGATAGATAGTGCCTATGCATAAAAGACTGTGGAGTAAGATGTAACCGAAAGGGTGAAGTGTTTCTGTTCGGATCATGATATAAATCAAAGAGAGAGGACGTTGTGTGGAGAAATCTTTGGGATCCTGCGCACCCCGACGGTCAATGAGAGAGGATCAGTGATTAGTAGGTCGGTCAATAGTATCAGGCTGGCTTGTGTACACAAAATCAGAACAAGAAAAAATATTACAATGTCTTACTGTAATTCACATGGATTATCTGCTAAATCCTCTGGGTCATGACCATTTGCTTTGCTTTGATGTGTACTATCCCAGGTCCTTATGCTGCACACTGGATTATGAGTCTTTCTTCCGAACGCAAAGAACAACAGAGCAAACTGTTAGCTGCTGGAGTCGAGCAGGATTCTGTTTTGAAATTTCAATAAAAAGCGCTGAATAAAACTGTTTTCTCTTCAATTTTCAAGAGCAGAGTAAACAAGTACAAAAGCTGCTCCGAGGTGGTGACTGCCCTCTGAAAGATGGTTTGAAGTCCATCCCTCCACTGTATACAGAACACGATGAGATCTCATAGGGATCATCCTTCTCAGATATGTGTCATGAACGTCTCAGACTCATCTCGCGTTCCTCTTGTTGCTTTAACCAAGACATGAATGAGATCAGGGCTATACAGTGATGAGATCTTCTGTGCTTATCCTTCTTCAAAGATATTGCTTAAATGGTACTTCAATTCAACTTCACTTGTCTGAAAGAAATATCCTAAGATCATTGCATTTTTATCTTGTCATTGCTCATGAGGGGCTCTTAAAAGTCCTCATCAGACTCAAATGATCACAGAATGAGTCAAAAATGAAAAGCTGAAGTTAGTCTTACGATCCCGAATGATATCATGAGAGAGCAGCGTCCTACTGAAATCCATGCAATGAATTTTAAACCTTTTATGAGTCCTTTTAAGTCTACATTTATATGATTTATTTTTAGCATTACACACCAAGGATATTCCTATTATGTTTACAACAATAAGCATTGTATATTTTGTATCTCAAGTGTTGAGGCTGCAAGGTGTCAGCAGTGCAATAAAGTCAGTTACTGCTGTGAAATTATCTTTTTATGTAGTGACCATACACATACAGGCGATGACAGAAACAACGTCACATTACAGCTGTGTGGGGATAAATACTGTATTCGGCAAGTTACTCTAATCCGAAGCGAGGCTCTGAGTGAACTCTTTTTGTTTTTATGCTCTCTTTCCTTTTCCATTCACATAAATCAAATAAATCAAATTGAATGAATGAACTGAGTGTGTAATCCTGCAACTAAAATGTACATGCTTGTCAGGTCTCATCTCCTTCTCTGGCTCCACACATCATTTTTAACATATATTTTTACAACGCTCAGCCTGATTTTGAGACCTTGCTCAACCTGCCATTTTATTGTCAAGGGTCATTCAAACTGGCCAAATTAAGGCTAAGAAATAAACATGAATGAATATCATTTGCCCATGTTAACAGGCCAAAACAGTGACTGCTTGCTGCTCAAGCATTTTGAGCATTTTGTGCAGGTTTTGTAGATTTTGTGGAGTTTTTGGACAGTTTAAAACATTGCTGACAGCTTGCTCTGAATTCACAAGTAACAATGATAAGGTTTAAGAATATATTAATATCCATGAAGCAGCATTCAGCCAATTTCCTGTAACTCTGTTCTCTGTTTCATTGCTATTGCTGCTATTCTCAGTCAAAATAAGAAAAGAAAAGAAAGAAAAAAGTGGGTAAAATGCCAAATATTCCTGAATGGGGACTGGTTTTTGAATTAGTTTCATGATCAGTTCAGAAAGTAATAACGGAGCACTGAAGGAAGACCTTCATGTTGTTTCACCATTCAGACACAGGAGGTCAGTAGAGAGCTTTTTTGTTGGTTAGGCTGTGACGCTAAAGCACACGTTTACTAGGCCAGGATGATCCCATTACAGGCTGACACATCTTGAACCTCGTTGCCTTTTAGTTAATTACATTAAATGATATTAGTGTTGCAGTCCTGCCAGGTGCCACAATAATGCTTGATCGAATGAATATCTTTTATACAGGAGTCAAACATTCAGCCACTTCAGCAGCAAAGAAACCTCAGTTTTAATGATTACCATGGCTCACACACTTTCCCACACTTTACATTAGGAGGCCAGAGAAAATCCACTCCAGGTCACTGAGGTGTTTACTGGTGATGTCTAATGACTTGAATACAAACCCATACACAAGCAACAGAGAACAGAGAGCTGGTCAAGAATGAGCCATCATTTCAGTGAAAACAAGCTGCTCTTATCTGGAATAAAAATCATTTTTATATTCTAGCTACATATTAAGGCTGAGCAATATATTAATATTATACCAATATGGTGACATATGACTAGGTATTGTCTGAGATTTTGGATATTTTCATATTATGATGTGGTATAAGTGTTGTCTTTTCCTGGATTTAAAGGCTGCATTACAGTAAAGGGAGTCTGTTTTCTGAGCTTAATAGATTGCTGTAGTTGTTCTATTATTTACCTCTACCTGGTGATCAAATCCACATTACTAATTATTATTGTGTATCAAAAATCTCATGGTGTAAATATTTTATAAAGGCCCCAGTTGTCATCTCTTCAGTATTGCCAAAATAATGATATTGAGGTGTTCAGTGAAAAATAGTGTCATATTTCATTTTGTCCATATCGTCCAGCCCTACTACACATAAGATACAGCAAACCTCAAAGAGGCAAAACTAAGTGTTTGCTTTGTTAAAGATAGGAAGTGTTAGGATGGAGTCACTTTTCTGCTTAGTCTTTGCACAATTATATCCCGTAATGACCGGGTTTGCATCCCATAGATGATTGGATTCACATTTGCAGGGACAACATGAAACAAAATGTACGCAATCTTCCTCAAATCGGGGTAATTTGGGAAACGGTGCAGTATGATGGTCAGGAAGCCGGACCACAGCATGATGAGGTAAAGGACGAGGTGGCTGGCGCAGGTTTGCAGAGCTCTGCTGTTCAGCTCTTTGCTCTTCTTGACCCTGCAGACGAGAGCTATTCTAAAATAGGTGACGGCTATGCTTCCCATGGAGGAGCTGAACAGCAGCACGGTGAAAAAGAGCCCGTAGATGTTGTTGACTGACACGTCCTCACAAGAAAGCTTGAACAGTGACGCGTTGTCACAGTAAGCATTTTGTATGACTGATCGGCAGCGCGACAGCCTCACAGTGAGTCCTATCAGTACAGACACTAAAACAATTGATGCTCCCCACGCAGACACTGAGAGCCCAACCACAGTTCTGATAGTCATGATTGAGCTGTACCTCAGAGGATGACATATAGCCACATATCTGTCAACTGCCATTATTATCAGTATCATATGTGAGGCCGATCCAAATGTGTGGCTGTAGAACGCTTGAGCGACACACTGGTTGTACGTGATAAAGCGCTCCGTTGAAATGATGTCAGTCATGAGCCGAGGCAGTAAGACGGTGTTTCCTATCAGGTCGTTAACAGACAAGTTACAGAAGAGCATGTACATCGGCTGGTGCAAACTCCGCTCTGTGATGATGAGCACAAGTACTCCAATGTTGGAACAAAGAAGGGAAAAGTAAAAAAACAGGAGTAAGAAAAATAGCGGGTATATGAACTCTGGAGAAATGTTAAAGCCCTGAATTTGAAGGATGTTGCTAGAAATTGTAATGTTGCTGTCCATTTTTGTTCAACCTATAAGAAAAAAAAAAAAAAAAGATTTGTGGTCATGACAGGTGACACAAAGAGACAAAAACCATCAAAATTTACTATTTAAATTCAACAGATTTCTCACTTAAATGCTTTATTCATTTATTTATTTTGATTGTCTGACTTAGCATGCATGTTTTTTTCACAAACAGGCAAAAATTGCAACAACACAAAAATAACAAAAACTCACAGATGCACATCTGAATGGTGTTTTTCATGTTGTGTTTGGACGGCTCTTCTTATTAGTTACTTTTAGTCTACTGCCTGCATTAATACTGGCATCCTCCAAACACAGTTATCATCTGTAATTACAGGCTTAATTCAATTAAAAAGCTCAATTCACTACCGTAAAGCTACAGACTGATTGTGTAACTACACTCCCTCTGTATATCCCTGTATGTACCAGTATCACACCACAGTGATGGTGGACTGTATGCTGCGTGTAAAGTGAATGCTCAAAAAAAACAAAAAAAAACCACCACTGAGCATGAGAGCAGCTTTTCCAAGAGATGACATTACCTTGCCTGTGGAGGTGGGAGTCCAAACTGAGCAGCTAGTGCTGACACTTTTTATCAGGGTCGTGACGTCTTTCATCATCAAAAGTATCAAGTGCACAGTGAGGTCAGAGCCAGATTTGAAATGGATACACTCTCCACACTGTGCTGCTGTTGTTTTATTTTAGATGTTAGATGTATCAGCTAGGCTGATACATCTAACATCCAAGGTATTAAAAAAAGCATTTCTTCAGAAACACTTTCAAGGGTCTCGAGGAACTAAAGGTCCAAAATATCCAACAACCCAAAGTCTGTTCTGACTTCATGATTCCTTGAGGAGCTGCTTGGGTCGTCACATGCAGCATCAATACCTCACACCAGGACACAAAGTAATTCTGCAGAATAAACTGTGCTACCTACATTAATCTGGAAAATGTGGCGATTTAAAATTTGGAAAGAGGTAGTGTTTTTCACGGACAGTGTTTTGTAGGCTTGATAAGGCAGGGCCTGCAGCTGGTCAGCAGGCAGGTCCAGAGGACGTATCTCAAAGTCAAAATATCAAAATATCAAATATAATCAAAATCTACTCAGTGGACTTCCATGAATCTTGGTATCAACACTGATGTTGATGTCTGACAGCTGGCCAGTCTGGTGAAACTGTGACCTTCCCCCTGGTGCCACAAACAAGTCAAAATGTTGTAACAGTGGTAGCGGTGGTAGTAATGTTTGTAAGAGCTGAAGTTCAAGTTAACTAGAGTAGTGTTTCTCAAATGGGGGTACACGGACCCCTAGGGGTACGCTGAAGTACTGCAGTGGGTAATTGAGATTTTTTTTTTAAATGTTAATTTAAAAAAAATATCACTCATGCATACTTCCTAAAATAATTAGCCTATGCTCTAAGAAGTTCAATAAAAATGTAAATGTAAGTTTAAGCACATTTTAGATTCAGTTTTCCCTCCAGGTTTCCCGAACGAGTCAAATGTGTGTGTTTGTGGTTTAAATAGAGCAAGGATGTTTGTTCACTATGACTGGCAAGCCAGGCAAAAGTCAAGAAAATGCCATAAGGATTTGTGGCTGAAACATAGCAGAGATACAGCTGAAATTAGTGAAGAGGAAGCAAAATCCGAGACAACAAAATATCATCAGTATCAGGTTGTTGTCTCAGACACAGATGGAGCTGGATTGGACCTCTACATATAGTCCTTTTTTTTCTACCAGTTTTTTTTTGTTTTGTTTTTGTTTTTTTTTGCCCTGGTCAGGAGGGAACTTGGCTGAAAAAAATATTTCAAAAGGGGAACATTACTGAAAAAAGTCTGAGAACTACTGAGCTGGAGGATGAAACCCGGAAGCGTGGATGACCCCATGACCTTCCATCTTGTGGCACCAGGAGGCCAAGCAGGGCATCTGCATGAGAAATAACACAAATTTCTAACTTCAATGGTCAGCCACATCTATTTTGGTAATTATTGAAATTCCAGCTCAACCATGGGAAGAGAGACATTGACCTTTCCCTTTCCCTAATCTTAGCCATAACCAAATTATTCTTAACCCTAACCACCCACCCACACATACACACACACACACACAGGAACATACATATAGGCATTTGACTCAGGGAGTGTAAAAATCAGCACGTTGCCATTATTAAGTCCACACCCATAACAATTAATGTCACACTTTTTGATATACTTTAGCTGCCTGAGTGAACCGGCAACATAAATCATGTCAATAACTGGAGATTTTGATGTGTGCTTCAAAAAACAAGGGTACAACAAAGCGTGACTGCTGGCTAGGTAAAGTATATTGGACAGATACTGGGACAAAAGTGTTATGACTGCTGGTAGTGAGCGGCAGAGCTGGAGGGGTGAGATAAGGAAGCCCTGCCTTCCTGATCAGCACTCAGGTCACACACTGTTACTGGGCTTCCATTTCTCAGGAAGTGTCCATAACAAGCACCACGTTCAAACACGAACAGACTCACAGAGCTGTGGGATGGACAAACCCAAGTAAACTCTGGTGAGGTGTGTAGTGAAGGTGTGTATCTTGGACAGAATAGTTGCATGTGCATAATGTGCTGTCAAGGTGCAGCTACTCAACTTTTAGTAAGATTTGTAAGATTTTCAACAGAAATCTGCAAAGCTGAGCACCATGTATCAAGACTGAGTCAGCAGCCCAGGTTCGATTCCTATCTGAGCCCCTCGTTGCGTGTCACCACCCCTCTCTCCCGACTCTCTCTACCATTGCTGGCAAATAAAGCAGATGAGCCTAAAAATAATCTTGAGAAAAAAAAGAAGGAATCTGCAAAGCTGTTCACATTAGCCCCAACATAACTTCACTTTACGTGAGAGCTTATGCCTCAGGCGTACATAAGGCAGAGTTACGCAAAGCTCTTTGAAAAGCATTGCAATGCAAGAACTTTTTGAAGGTATACTAAGAGTTTTAGTATATTCTCACAATATTCTCTTATCACTGGGATTGTGATGGCAAAAAGTATCTTCAGCACTGTATCTGGTCTTTAAAAATGTTGAAATGAATCTTCATTTGTTTAGTTCTGGATAATATCATTTTCTGCAGTGGGTCAGGATGAGGGGGCAGCAGCAGCAGATGAGCAAACTCACCTGCTGCTATATGTCTAGTGAGCTGCAGATGGATTTGAACAGTGACATACTGTTGGATATTTTGGCTTCCTACTCTTATTAGATAAGGAATGGCACAATGAGTATTTAGTTGCGGGGTAGGCTGTGTGCTGTTATTTGAAATGATTTGAAAGCTTATTGCATGATTTAAATTGGGGGCATGTTGGATGAACACATTAAATAACCCAAGCCCTTTATTATTTTAAATTCTTAACTTTTTGAGCATTTGCAGAGATTATAATTGTGTGCATTGTAATTTAGTTGGGTAATTAAGGCGACCATTCTGAAGCGTCTGCAGTTCACCATGAACTCTGAGTTCATGGTGAGCTCTGATCCTACTGGGATCATCAAAGTATCAAATACAAATACAATTACTATTATTGCTAAAATTATTATTATCACAATATAACAACAATAATACCGTAGTTTCTGTCTAGTTTGTTGGGGAAAAGAACATGTCTGACATGTACAAACAGCACTGGACTTGAATATTTGATTTTCCGGTTCCCCATATGCAGTCATTCATGGAGAGTAATTAGAGGCTAAAATCAATTATTAAGGCAACTCAGAGTCCATCATGTCCATTTCTCATGGGAGAGATGATTAGCCTTTTCTGAAACCCCGATGTGACCACTTCAGTGCTCTGTTTCAATCAGGGTTTTTTTTTTTCAATAAATATCTGGCCCTTAGACACCCTAACAAATATGAAAAGCTGAAAATTAAAGTATGCTCTTGTTTCATCTAAAGTTGAGCACCTGATAATGTTTTTCAAATATAGCGTGAAAATACTGTGGGTATAATACGTTATAGACTTAGTGAAAACACCTCTACAGCAAGGACTGTGCTGGAGCAAACTACCTTGTTGTCAAAGTACTTAAAACACATTTTGCATCGGCGATTAAGGAATCAAAAATTATTGCAAGTGTTAAAGCAGTGACCTCACACTGAAGAGGCTCCCCATGGGTGTTATTAAACAAACCCTTCCATTAACAAACAGCGAGGTATCTCATTAGCAACAGGGGGTTTCAGAACTGTCCAGAGATTAATTACAATATGAGACAGTTAATAACACATCATTTAATCATACCTCAAAGGGGCTCATTAATACGTGTGTTTTTACAGAATAATGAAGCAGCTGGCTGATGTAATCCTGTAAATTCTCTAGCTACAAAATAGTGTTGCAGTAGACCAACAGCACACACACTTACGGTGAAGACAATTATTCTCTAAAGGCCTAAATACCAGGGGCATAAAGGCAGAAATAATTTTGTTTTCTCACTTGTCATGGACAACAATGATAATGTCAATACAACAACTCCTAATGATGATACCACTACTTCTACTACTACAACGACGAATGATAATAATTCATATTCAATACTTTAGAATTTTAAGCATTTACATTCAGATGAGCTTTGACAACACTGTACTAATCCCTCATACCAACAGGCCAGTAAGAATTTGTGAATTTATATTTTGGCCAATATCTCCAGAACAAAGCACACAAAGCATTTCCAGTTGGCATCTTGAATATTGCATACTGTGTGTATCCATCCGTCGATGACATGCCTGTGGGTTTATTGGTTTTATTTTAGTACTTCAAAACCTGTTCAGCCAGACTCCTCACCAAAAGCAAAAAAACACATTATTCCTATTTTAGCCTCTCTTCATTGGCTCCCTTGGAAATTTAGAATTGATTTTAAAATATTATTGTTAACCTTTAACCAGCACCTTTTTCTTTTACATTTCTTCCTAATGTTACCTTCATATATTAACATATGTCTATTAGGGGTGTAACAGTTTAACAAACCCACGGTTTGGTTTGCATTGTGGATAAGGATTTCGGTTTCGGTTTGGTTAGTTTTGTACATCAGGGAGAAATTAAAGCACTTCTAACATTTTCTATATTTTGTCTTATTTGCAAAACAAGATTCAGAGATTTGGGATAAGGAAATGAAATCAACAAATATCCTTTCAAAGGCAAAGGTTTACTTAGACCATTTAAACTTAAAAATACTTGAAGCATTCTCATTAATTCATCAGCTCAGTGCGTGGTTAGATGAATCTCACGCAGTGGACGTTCTGCACTTTGTGGGGTGTACTGTGTCTTGAACCGGTTTGGTTTTACACCCCTAAGGTCTACATGAATAAAAAACACTTTTATACACCTGCAAAAAGCTTTTATTCAACAAATGATGATGACCATGCTCGGTTGAAAAGTTGTAACCATATTTTTAAAATGATTAAGTCTACTGTGGATGCTCTCAGCCTCTTGTCCCAGAGTAAGTCATCTCACCACTGACATTTCCAAATCCAATTTAAAGACCTATTTCTTTCTCTTTCTTTTAGTTCACTCTGAAGTCACTCTGAATTTGTCCATTCTTTTAATCTGTTGATTTGGCTGCTTTTATTCAGTTTCTCTGGTTTTACTAATTTCCTGTTAATTGTTTCAAGCTTCGATTTTGATTTTACCTTTTTTCCAAATGTTTTTTTCCATTTTAGTCTTGGCTTTTATGTACTACACTTTTAATCATGTCTATTTGTACTGTAAATCCCTCTGTCATGATTGTTAAGCAACTCCTGTTGTTTTTAAATGTGCTTGAACAATAGAAGTGACTTCACTGCTTTTTCTAAAATAGAATTTGTTATGAAAGTTATCGCCATTTTTTTAAGAATAAATTCAACTTTTTAATTATTATTTTTTTAAACAAACAGTGACAACAACTTTTCAGCCAAAAATGGCTGAACAATCATAGTTGAGATTAATAAAGGGATTAGAAATCCAGACCTTTATGTAATTTCATCTAATTCCTCAACTTCCACAACAACCCCTCGCTGTCCCTGAGGAGGAAACCGGCGATGTAAACAGGCTGTGTGGTGATATTTAACGCACTCTCACCGTGACATCTCCTACTTTATCCAGGAGATGCACCCTCACCCTTAACTGCTTCAGTCATTTACTTGATGCACAATATTGTGATTTTCTGGCTGTTTTTCCTCTAGGTTTTCAGGAAGCTATATGTAAACATGAAAAACGAATCCTTCAGTCTTTACACTGAATTAAGCCTGGACCCGTTTATCATCCCACCTGGAGGAAAGTATCCTATATTCTTTCTTGGTATTGTCATTTATTTTTTTGGCATATTCTGCAATCTGACGTTGTTGACTTTAATTATAATGCAGAGGAACCTTCACAAGCCCATGTATTTCATCCTGTTTAGTCTTCCCCTCAATGATCTGATAGGCATCACTGCCATGCTACCGAAGGTGCTGTCAGACATTGTGACGGGCACTAACAAGGTTTACTATCCTCTCTGTATTTTACAGGGGTTCTTGCTCCACATGTACGGTGGTGGGGTTTTGTTTATCCTTGCAGCGATGTCCTTTGACCGTTACGTTGCCATCTGCATGCCGTTACGTTACAGCTCCCTCATGACACCCAGAGTTGTGATCTGTATTATCTCTCTGGTTTGGGGTCTTGACTTTGTGCTGATCGTGTCATTATTTTCTTTGCAAACAAGGCTTCCCAGGTGTAAATCTGCTATCATGAATGTTTTCTGTGATAACCCCTCTCTCCTGAAGCTCACCTGTGGAAACACCGCGGTCAACAACATCATAGGGCTGTTTAACACTGCCGTCATGCAGCTTGTGAGTGTGTCTGTTCAGACATTTTCTTACGTGAAGATCCTGATCACTTGCTTGGTTACGAGGAGGTCTGAGGCGAAGACCAAAGCTATAAACACTTGTGTGGCGCAGCTGATCATATTCATCACGTTTGAGATTGTGGGGACTTTCACCATTTTATCGCACAGGTTCAAAAACGTCTCGGCTGACTTGCAGAAGATAATGGGCATGCTAATATTTCTGGTGCCCCCACTTCTGAATCCGATTGTATACGGGCTGAATACGAGTGAAATACGAAACACTCTCCTGAAGGTCTTTAAGAACAAAGTGTCAGTCTAAATCTAGGACATGGTGCTTAAGAGCATTTTGCTTTCATGACCCGCAATCACTCTGGAAGACAAACTGATGTGCCAAACAGCACGACCGCAGCATACACTGTTCCTGTTGGTGAAAAGAAGAGTTTCCATTCAAATCAATGTGAAGCAAAGTGATTCAACCCAGTGTTTTAAAATGACTGGTTTCAAAACTTGTAGCTTGTGGTGGGAAAACTTATTTCTTCTGCGGATGCTTGGTGCTCTTTACCAGTGTGATGAATAACTTCTCTGACTCTGATTCAAGAGCAGTCGACTCTCTTATACATGAAAAAATGAAAAACAGTCACTGAAAAGCATCTAAACAACTGAAAACCAACTAATTTCATGTGGAAATCTTATCTTCTGTATGTTCTGTCAATTTGGGAAATTATGCTCTATCTGACTGCCATAGACTGAAATTGAAAATTGGAGCAAATTAATCATTTATTATTAATCATCTTGTTTTGTTAATCATTTATTTAATCATTTAGTCCATATAACATAGTGGAAAAGTGGGGAAAAAAGTTCTACAGGCCTTTGTTTTCTATGTCGTAGGGAATGTGGATACACCTGGTAAACAAGTCAGTCATGTCAGGATGTCAAGGTGTTAAATGATGGTGAATTTGTAATAAAATGTTATGAGTTTATTTAGCATTGTAATTTTTTGTAATTGTTTGAATTTGTTTGTACTTCTGTATTGATGTTTATAAGCTGGAGAACATGGGTAGACAGCATGTATTTCTCATACATGATTTACTTTATATTATTTATAATATTCATTAAAACCACTTTTGGAACTCTGTACTCGTCGTAACGTGTTTACATTTTTTTGTAATGGAGAATAAATTCTATAGTCATCTTACTGACTCTGATGTCTACATTATTTTATTTATTTTTTTATTTTTTTATTAAAGTGATATATTTGTTTTAGAAGTATGTATTCATTCACTTTAGGTCAGGGTTTCCTCCAGGATTTTTTGAAACTGTGGGGGAGGGCTTCAGTGTCGGGTCATGGCCAGGCCCCTGTCCTGTCCTGTCCTTTTCTGTCCTTCACTCACCTCCTCCACTATTTCTTCACTCAGTGTTAGATTCTCTCACATCGCCAATATCACGCAGGTAATGTTAGGAACATTTAAATATTACACTTGCCACGGTACACGGTACGGTACTAACGGTTCTTTAAATTGTTTTAACATCTGAAAAAGACAAAACATTATTCCGAAGGCGTGCCGGCTTTTATTTTGCCGTGGCAGTGCACCACAATCAATTACATGTAGCGGAAACCCTGTAGGTATTAAGCCGACCTGGAGTGTAAGGTGCAGGAAACTTTAGATCCACACACCACTGCAACACACTGTAATTGTGCTCCATTTAAACATCAAAACAAGCAGACATGAAATACTTAAGCACAAACTGAACAAAAAGTGAGTCATATAGAACACATCTTTCTTTCATAATAATCTTATTAAGACAGAATAACATCTTGTAAGAGCAAGTCACTGACTACACTGTTAGAGGGAAGTGTTTCCAAACCTTCACGTCACTTTGAGACGACACAATGTTTACACTGAAGCCCCTCTGACATTAACACCTTGTTTAGAGGGTGTTCAAGTTAAAACACTGACTTTGGTTTTCATGCTACACCGTCACATTATGTGATGGTATAACATGAGCTGAATTTTAACCACAAAGAAATATCAAATGAAAATAATTGAAAATCCTATTTATTAAAACCATATAGGTTTAGGAAATCCACTCTAACAACTCTGCATTCTGCAAATCAACAGAAATCTCGCTGTGAAAAAATGTGGTGGACTTTTGGTTTTTTTTTTCTCTTAGTGACCGACGTCCAAGTGAATTCCAGTCAGTGGAGTTTCCCAGCATGCTTTTGGGCAGCGGACATTTACATTCACAGTTCATTGTTGTTTGGCTCATGTTCCCTATTTAGTTATTTAGTTTTTATGTGTATTGTTTATCATGTGGTCTTTGTGTTGTGTTCTTAAGTTTAAGAATCATTTTACATTATTTTCTTCTGGTGTAGCTCCATCTGCCACACATTGGCCTGCTTCATAGTAAAAGATTGGATGTCAAAGACAGCCTAATTTGTGTCATCCCTCACAATTAAACCCAAGCTGCAAAGGTATTTTATGTATTATATAAAGCTGAACTTTTAGAAAAGTGTTTGGAAGGGTAATTTATTCATCAGAACAGGTGTACCAACACATCATAATGACATTTTGAAATATTCACTCACATGATGTTAAGGACTGTGCACAAAGTTCTGAGAGACTGCTAGCACTATGGATTAGAATCCCACTTTTTAGTTGCAGCTATGTGGCCACCAGTTATGGTGTTCAGAGAGACAGCCTTTTAACAGTGTGCAATGTAACTGAGAACACAGAATGTACTGAATGAATGCCATTCACTTTAAGGAATGCCAGAACAGTAATGTAAGCCTTAAGAGTGGAAGGGATTGAATTTAATCACCAGCCTATCAGAGGTGCCGATCATCTCAGTGAATTATTGCAAAGAGAAATATATCTGATTTTCAAGATGGTCACTTTCATATATCCAGGCCCAATGAAGAAATAGATCTCAGATTATTCTTATAAATATTTATGATCATTTTCAAATGATCAACACTGTGGACACTTTGTTGTTGTTTTTGTATGGTTCTTTTTTTGTACAGCATCAAACAATAACAGACGGTGTCTCAGGGTGGAGAGGGTAAGACTTCCCTAAGCAGCGTACTTGGGATGGGCTCTAAGAAACAGGTGAAACAGCTGAAATTAGTTCAGACAGGTTGAATGGAGAAAGGCAGTCTAAATATATGAGGTTTTCTATCTGTGCCTAAGGCTCCCGTATTTGAAGATAGATGGCTGTTGCTTGAAGGCAGGAGATGATTAATTTTGTGTCTGACATTTAGAATTTTATTGTTCAAGAAGCTCATGAAGTCATTACCACTGAGAGCTACAGGGAGTACATGGATCAATGGCTCTTTGTTTTAAGACTCTTGCCAAACTCAGCGAGATTCTTCCAGTTTGATGCAACGCCATTTCCTCTCAAGCCTTTGTGATGTTAGCTTCAGTGTGAGAGACTCAGAACAAGGCCTGGGGTTCATTAATAGGCTTGAGACAAAAATGGCTGCAACTCCACCTCCTCGGCCAGTGCCTTGACGAATGTTATTATTAGTCGTAATAATAATAATAATTATAATAATGATAACAATAATACATTTTATTTGTATAGCACTTTTTAAAACAAATGTTGCAAAGTGCTTCACAAGAGGTTAAAAGCAGATAGCACAACAAGAAAGTGCACAAAAAGCAGTAGTAACAGTAAAACAACAAAACAAAAGACAAGGCCATAGCGTTTGCATACATAAAAAAGTCAAAACTCAAATAGAATCAGGAAAGGCTCTCCGATAAAAGTATGTTTTAAGAAGGGATTTAAAAGAGGTTACTGATTCTGCAGACCGAATATCCTCAGCCAGATCGTTCCACAGCAGTGGGGCGCTGACTGCAAATGCCCTGTCCCCTTTAGTTTTCAGACGGGCCCCTGGAACACACAACAGACCTCTGCCCGAGGATCTTAACAAACGTGCTGGTACATATGGTACTAAGAGGTCAGAGATATAGCCTGGTGTAAGACCATTAAGAGCTTTAAAATTAATCAATGAAATCTTAAAATCAATTCTAAAACACACTGGGAGCCAGTGCAGAGCTGCTAAAACCGGAGTGATGTGATTGTGCCTTTTGGTCAAAAGCCTAGCCGCTGAATTTTGTAGTCTGAAGGCAAGAGACAAATTTTTCATTTAGACAGGTAAAAAGGCTACTGCAGTAATCCAGACATGATGAAATAAATGCATGTAAAATAGTTTCTGTGTCTTTAAAAGATAAAATGGGTCGGATTTTTGTGAGATTTCTGAGATGATAAAAACATGATTGGACCAGCTTGGTGGTATGATTCTCAAAGCTCAATGCACTGTCAAACCAAACACCAAGGTTCCTTGCAACAGGTTTAATATTGTTGCAAAGAGAGCCAGCAGAGGGCAGCATTTGTTTGGTCAGCTGTTGTGGACCAATCATCAAGATTTCGGTTTTATCTGCAGGAAATTGTTACTCATCCCCTTTTTAATTTCGTCGAGGCAGTTACATAATGAGCTCAGATTACTTGTGTCTGTCGATTTTATTGGCAGGTAGATCTGACAATCATTTGCATATAAATGGAAAGAGACCCCATGTCTGCAAATTATGTGATCAAGTGGAAGCATATACAGTGAGAATAAAACCGGACCTAAAACCGACCCCTGAGGCACACCATACATCACACCGCACGAGGAAGATTTAAAATCATTTATAGAGACATAAAATTTCCTGTTTGACAGATAAGAAGAGAACCACTCAAGGGCTGTGCCTGATATCTCTGCCCAGTGCCTCAGTCTTTTTAAAAGTATGCTATGATCTATTGTGTCGAAGGCTGCGCTCAGGTCCAAGAGTATCAGGACTAAGCACATGCCCTCATCAGCAGCCATTAAAAGATCATTGGTGACTTTAAGCAAAGCAGTCTCAGTGCTGTGGTGTCTCCTGAAGCCAGACTGAAAAGTTTCAAATATGTTATTGTTCTCCAGCAAAGAGAGAAGCTGCTTTGAGACAATCTTTTCTAAAACTTTGGAGATAAAAGGCAGTTTGGATATTGGTCTGTAGTTATGGAATTTGGCAGGGTCTAATCCAGTTTTTTTTGCAGTGGATTCACACAAACAGTTTTAAAATAATCAGGGACATAACCTGTAAAAAGTGAGCTGTTGAAGATGGAAACTAGGGAGGGCCTAACAGAGTCAGTTACTTCTATTAAAAACTTTGTAAGTACCACATCAAGAAGTCATTCTCATGTGTGATACAGTTTCTAAAAGTTCAGTAAAAGTAATAGGATAAAAACGATCTTATGGATACCACTTTATCAATAAAATAGGATAAAAACATTTCGCAATCTTCATCACTTTCAGCTGGAAAACTAGGAGGGATTGGGTTTACTAGCATATCAACTGTTCGAAACAAGATGTGGGTTGTGTTGGTGGGCTGTGATGAGATCGGAAAAATATTTGGCTCTCGCTTCCTTAACCCTAGTACTGTACTGTGATGTTCCTCATGATATTTAAATGTATAGTCAGTATAGTTTTTTTCCATTTTCATTCTGCCTTTCTACATTCCCTTTTGTAACTGCGGATGTTATCATTTATCCAAGGTTGTTTTTTGACTGTGGATCTGGACCTGGCTTTCAGCGGCGCAATTGAGTTTAGTGTAGATGAACAGAATTAGTTAAATTGAGCAATTAACTCATTTGTGTTGGAGTGATCAGATGACTGGGTGTAATGGTTGTTGAATTGGATGCAGAACTGTTGAACACGATGTTCATTAAAGAAGCGAGAGCTAAACTGCAGTGTGAAACAGCACTGATGACTGGTAATTCACTGTTAAAAACTATACAACTGTGGTAAGACATGGTCAAATCAATCATATCTACAGTGGTTATTTCCACACCCAGAGTAAAAACCAGATCAAGGGTGTGCCCATGTTTCTGTGTCTGGCCACGCACGTGCTGTTTAAAATTGAAAGAGGAGACAATAGTTAAAAAATCAGCAACATGGGGATTGGTTGGGTCATCAGTGTGAATGTTAAAATCACCGCATAAAATAATTCTGTCATAATATAATACAAGGCTAGATAAAAACTCTGAAAATTATTTTAAAAAGTTGCCAATTTTGGGGGGCGGTAAATGATAACAAATAAAATGATATGGAGACTGGGAATTTGACAGCATTTAAAACACAAGACCATCCCCATGGCCGGTGATCCTTGGCTGGTTAAAATAATTGTACTAAGGAGGGCACAGTTCAACAAGCTGACTATGGTCATTAGCCTGCAGCCAGGATTCAGTAAAAAATCCAGGTTTTGGGAGGAAATAAAATAATTTAAAATGAAAGTCTTATTGGACAGAGATCTCACATTAAAAAGTGCCATTTTAAGAGCATTTGTCCTGGGTACTGTAAGTAGTTCACTTGTCTTGACCATCAGAAAATTGTTGACATGTCTTTGTCAGGTGATTTTACTGAGGTTGACGGGCTTGTGGTTTAGGATTACTGGGATATTCAAATTAAAAGAGTCAGTGCTGAACTGTGACCGAGAATAAGCACTCTTGCACCTGGAGCTGCCAGCAAAGGTTTGTGGCAGCTAGGGCCTGTAGGGGGAGTTGTTATGGATGACAGTATATGAGGAATAACAGCTTGGCTATTTACAGAAAGTTTTTCCAGATTGCAGAATTTTTTTTTGACAACTTGCAATTTTTTAGAAAATAGAAAAAAAGTATTTTGAGCCCTGGCCAATTTTAAATAGGATTCAACATTGCCTGCTGTGGCCCCAGGAAAGCGTTTGACTGCAGTTGCTAATTTCATGTTTCTGCCAGAAACAAACCTCCAGTCGGCATCATGACATCTCTTTCCAACCACGGCCAGAAGAAGATCCAGCGTTGGTCAAAACCATCTGTTGTTTTGTTGCATTTTTAGTAAGATATTAAGGCATTTTATTAAACTTCTTGCTCAAGGACTATTTTTTTCTTCTTGACAAAATGAATTTCACTTTGAGATTTGCCAGATCTCCTTCTGCCAAATAAAAGCCTTAACACTGAACATGGCTGTTTTTACAGCTAATGTAATTACACAACCTGACTGTAACTGCACACAGAGATCATTTGACTTTTGAATATGTGTGTGTTTTCACACTATTCTTAATAAGAAAATATATTTCTGTTCCTATCCCTCTTATGTGTTACTAGGGCTGGGTATCAATTCAGATTTTCCAGATCGATTTGATTCGATATTACAAGGTCCCAATTCGATTCGATTCAAGATTCGATTTGATTCGATTCAATATCGATTCAGTCAGGGATATTTCAGTTAAAATATCAATTTTACTTGGATATAAAAAAAAAATCTGAGAAATAATGCTGTAAATTTAACAAGGAACCTTTTGACCTGGTACATTATTATTAAAAATTGTGTTTACTTTAAGAATTGAACCAAAACCAGTTACATTAATCATGTACTTTTATTCAAACATGACCTGACCAACACAAAAAAATGAATTAATTTAAATTAAATTAAATCACAAGGCAGACAATGTAAATAAGGTGGCTACAAACATTATAAACTGAGGACATTCACTTAGCTGCCTGCAACTGTCTTACAGCTTTTGTGCAATATACTACAGTGCTTGTGATACACACAACTGTATCAGAACAGAAACAACCATATATTAACTCATAAATAAATGTAAGGTTGGTTTGTTTGAGCCGTGCCGACTGTGTTTCTGCGTGATGTGTCGTTAAATGGTTGCGGAGATTCGTCGTATTTCCACAGTATTTT
>OMLB01055565.1:0-22399 GCA_900302555.1 Myripristis jacobus
AAGCTATTATGTTCACAGCCAGGATCTGAGGTGGCAGACATGGAGGCGGTCAGGACAAATCCATAATAGAACCCAACCTGCCGTTTCAGGGATATAATGAACAAATATCACAAGTATCCAGGTACTTCGTTAGAGTCAGAAAGGCATATGCTGTATATGGTGAAGTCAGCTGGGTTGAGTCGTAGCCTGACTGGTGCTTAAAACCAAATGTAACTTTGGTAGAGTTCTGGGTTCTGTAGTTACCTGGGTGTTATACGACTCTACAGGGAGGTAAAATGTCCTCTACTGCTCATCCACAGTATGTATGTACTGTAATTATATCCCTCCATTCACTTCCATGGTGCAGAATAACACGTTTAGCACATAAATGAATGCCAACTAAGCAGATTATGCCATTATAAAAAACAGGTCCTGGTACCCATTGTTCCATATAATTACAATTACTTGTTAAAGAACTATCAGGTCGTTTCTTCCGGGGGCAAGGCTACTATGTATAAGTTTCCTGCAGGCGCTACATGCCAGATCTACTTTTCAATTAAAATAGGTAAATATCAATACTAAGAGCTGTTCAATTTTCTTTAAAAAAAATGGGTACCTGGAGTTGTTGTTTTTTATACTGGCATAAAATGTTTTGTTCATCTGGTTTATGTGCTAAAATGTTATTTTTTTGAGCTGCACTATGAATATGAATGGTGAGACAGAAATCCAGTATTGTGGATAAGCAGCCCAGGGGAGCACAGAGCTTGAATGCTTGAATGTTCAGTGTGACTCTTAAGAATGTCCGCACTGGACAGCAACTCTACTAATCATCAAATCAGCAGTATATTATGTTGAATATACTGCTGGCTAAATAAAAATCATACTCAGAAAATATTTTCATCTTGGAATGGCACAGCTTATATAGTTCATGCACTGAACCTTTGCTTCATTTCCACTGTGGAAGTGATGAATTCCTTGGTTCACAGCAGCAGATGATTTCGCTGATTAGTTCTTTTTCTCTGGGTAAAAGGTGGACGAGTGATTGAAATCAGACGTTGTTGTGTTTGGTTGAAATAAAAACCTGCAAGCACAATGGCTCTTGATGGCACGCAGTAGGCGATTTAAACCACGGGGCACGATAAGAACTATTTTCGTGATGGTGGATGATGGGATTGTGCTCTTGCAAAGTGGCATTTTTGTCAAGCATACACAGATTTTTGTTTTTCACTGGACCATTTTGGTATTTTATGACTCACTGTGAATTTGGTAGTGCCTAAGTGGGATGAGAGGCGCAGTGTGGGGTGTGTCAGCAACGATCAAGCAGCGTAGTGCTGTTTTGATGTCAAGGATTACAGTTCTCTGTTATTTTTGTGGCCTTACCAAGCAATGTGTGCACGGACAGATTGTGTTAAAAGGATTTACAGCCCTTTTTCTGTATATGTTTGCCAATTTGAATTTGATAAAAATTCCTAAAGCAGGACAAAAATAAGATACAATTTTTCATTCTAATTATAGACATGTGAATGACTGTCATCCACTAAACAGGAGAAGAAGCTGCCAGAACATGCAAGTAACAGAAAAATATTAGCATATAATGACGACTTCTGTTTCCAGTGTAGACTCACTGTCAATGTTTAATTGGTGCAAAGTCTCTGTTTAAGGTATTTATTTGTGAAACATGTGGCCTCTAACTGGTTTCTGAATGGGAAGCTGCAAAACAGCATTTTACACTCCATCCAGTTGTTGCCGCCCTAGGTGAAATTACTGCCTTGCACCCTTCCATGTTAGAACAAATATTCACAAATATTCAAATATTCATATGGTATGTTTTTTTTTTAAATAATTAATGTCAATCTTCAGTTGATTTCTTGCTAATTTGCTTATCACCTTTTCCCCCACGTTTCTGAAAGAAGAAGGATTTGCTTTGGCTTCAAAGCATTTAAAACGGTCAGTAGTAATATAACGTATGCATGCAGTGATGCAGTGCACTAAATGTAAATGCAAAACCAGCTGTATGGTCTTTATGGCCACTTGAGTGATACATGTTGTTTTGCCTTGTTATTTTCTTGCCACTGAATTAACTGTAAGCGTTTCCTTTGGTCTTTTTGGCTGTTGTCAGTAATTTTGTGACTGTATCCTATTATTTTGAAAGACCTTTGGCTTTCCTGTAAGGAGCGCTCACAGTCCTTGTCCTCTTGGCATATACTGTATGGTGGATTCAACAAAACCGACTGCAGAGGAGGCTTTTCTTGAGCAGCACAGAGTGATGACTAAGCCTTTAAGAGCGTGTTGTGGACTACTGGCTTAGTGAAGAGCTCCGTATAAAGTGCATTTTTCTCCTCTATTACCCATGGATCCAAAAACCTGATCTTCTGAAATCTGAGTACATTAAGAAATTTAAATCCATCTGTAAAAGGTGGAGATCTTGCTTATTTCCTTGATACAGAACAAGGATATCATCCAAAAATCTTTTAGAAAACCGTGTTTGTGTTGACTTTGAAATGTGCCATTGTCCCTAACTCACACTGACTCTGAATTTTTTTTGACATTTTAATTGTTAAACAGAGACAGCCATTTAACAGTTCCATTTCCATTTTACAATGTTGCATAATACGCATTGTCCCATTACAAATAAACAAACAATAAGAAATCCAAGTTGCTTTGAAGAAGCACCAAATCTGTCATGTTAAGAATTAGCTGGTTTGAAATTAGTTTGTCCCTTTGTTTGAGAAAATATTTAATCATGTTTAAATCACCATCATGAGGAATATTTATATAAACGCTCTAAATGAGAACATTTTCATTCATTTCAGTCATGTCCCCAGTATTTTTCACATAATTATGCCTTCCCGAGGGTGAGTCCATACTTTTCTTTACTGTTGGAAGGGTGTAAATTTTGCAATATATAGGATTCTTTTTTATATTAATATTTTATATTATTTCACCTCGCAGGGACACTGGAAGTGTGTCAGCTATGCAGACTGCAGTGTTGGATTAGTTTCTGATAGCATTTATTTCTATAAACTGTTTTTGAAAGGCAGTCCTGTTTATGACGAGTTTTGTCATAATGGATTTATCCAATTCCAGTGAATAAAGACCTTGTTTCTATAATATACAAAGGAACATTCCCCATTTAAATGCGGTAACATCTCTTTTCAAAGTGGATTCTGGGGTCACCTCTTCTGCTTTTTGGCTAACAGTGGACCAATCCTGGCCCTCATTTATCAACATTGTGTACAAAAGGCTCTGTTTTGTCTCTTGTGAATACCTGTAGAATATTTATGCAAATGAAGGGTGATTAACAAGTTCATTGCCAATGTGTGTAGACAGAGTCAGTTTTAGAAAATCGAACACCTTTATTTTTCAACATAGCTCACTCCTAAATTAACACACTTAGTCCAGCAGTCATGGAGCACGTGGATCCCTTCTGTGTAGAAGCCACTGTCTTGGGCCCCAGGAAGTGATTTATAGCATTCATGACACGATCATTTGAGGCAAAAAGGTGACCTCCAAGCTGATCTCTCATTTTCAGTAAGTAGTCAGAAGATGCCATATTTGGAGAACTGGGTGGGAAGGCGACCAATTCAAATCCACACTTCTGTATTGCAGCCATGGCCACTGTGTGGGCTGGAGCCTTGTCCTGGTGGAAGAGCGCCCCTCTTGTCAGTTTTCCACGTGGAATCTTCTTGATTTTCTCCTTTGACTGCCTCAGGAAATCAGGGTAATTGGCCCCGGTGGTAATGTAACCTTTAGGTAGTCCACCAGCAGCACCTACATCTATCACCTCACCTGCAGACACCACCAGCTTTGCTTTCCTGGGAGGTGAAGAAGGTGTTCCTACTGCTCGTTTGTTCTTTTGTCTCTGGTTGGAAATGATGGATTCAGGCCTCACCTACGATCATGAATCGCTAGGAAAAACTCTTGGGATCCACCTCAAAAATGGCAACATCCTTCGACACTTTGTGCCAAGTCTGTTTCTAATCAGGTCCAAGGAGCTTCAGAGGCCACTGAGCTGACACCTTGGACATTTGGAGTTTGTTGTGGAAAACTACATGGACGCGTTCCTTGCAGCTAAGTGGCAATGTGACACTCAGTCACTCGTCGAATTGTCATCAGACAGGATGATGTCACAAATCTTACCACTGGTCTCCTGTACCCTGGCCTTCCAGGATAGTGGTCATCCTCTAGGATCTCCCTGCCATGTTCAAACTCAGCAGCCCATGTCTTTACCATGCTGTACAAAGGGGTATCCTTGTTGCTCTTGCTGCACATTTTGTGGTCCAGTAGACGACCACAATGGAAATAAGTTGTTAAACCTTAGTGTGCTTTTATTCTTGTGAGAAATTGTATGTAATGAATGTGCCTTTGGGACAATGGCTTCTAGCTCTACATGCATATCTTATGTTCTTACAAATCTTCAAAAATAGCCTTAGTTTGTGGAACGTTAAGGAGCCTCTAAAGGGACATGGGGAAAAAAGGATGTTCATGTAGGAGAAAAAAAGATAGGGTTAAATTAAATTGCTACTGTAGTCTAAACATGTTTAGTTTTATCATGAAAAAGCCTGTTAATGTGGTTGTCTGTCCCTGTCTTTCACGGTGGTCTTTCCTTTTAAGCCACTTGGTGCTGTGTGTAAACATGGTCGGAGCTGAATTATGCACATTCTCAAGCACAAATAAATCCTACCCTTTGCTTTGAAACTGCCATACACGTTTTACACACACATTTGTATGTAGGCGATGCAGTTAAATGAGCACCTTGGACTGTTTTTTGGGCTAAGCCATGGATCTTTGCCTTGATCTTAGATTTTCTTGGGGGAAAAAAATCTATCTTACATTCAAAATCATTGATTGCGGGTGTTGGGACAAATGTTAAAGCAAGACTAACAGCCTCCAGTTGTGCAGGACAAACTTATTGTACTTTGTGGTTGGAGTGCGTTCATTCACATCTTGGGGTTACATTAAAGGCGTCCCCTCATCTGATTTGTTGATTGGTTATTTTGACCTTGTCCACTTCTTTCTGCTGTAAATCAGCCATCATTCCTTTATGGGCATGTTGATGAACTGATGAACACACAGAGATTTTGATTTTTCCATGGATTTTAAACTCCTCACAGCTCTCTTAGCAGCTATTTTTATGCGCAAAGAACGCCCACAAAATGACACATCCAAACGACATTCAATCAGCAGAAGAAAACTCACTTTATGTGGATTTCTACTCTGAGCCTGCAAACCAAAACACACTCTTAAGAACTGAAACTCACCCTCTGTATTATAAAGTGCATGTACTCTTGCATGACATATTTAAATTGTCACATGAACTTAAGTATTCTAAACTAAATTAATTCACTAATCCACGACACAGGTAGACACACAGCCTGCATCTATCACTGCTTAGAGTTTGAAATTGCTTGAGCTGTTACTCCCTCATGGTTATTCATGGTACCAGCAAATGATTCAGACACATACACACACACACACACACACACACACACATCTGAAGCCCGTTTTTCTGGTGGAATATCTAAATGGCTGCAGACGATACTTTGAATTTGCAAAGGGATTTTGGGGTGATTTTTATAACTGCATACAGATTTCTATAGAGCAGAGGTGGCTCACTGTCTATGTGCAAAAATAAACCTGTAGTCACCATCTGGGAAGATGGTCTTTAGCCTGAGTGGGAGTACTTGGCTCCAATCAAAGAAGGGAGGAGAAATATTTTAAGGATCATACTGGTGTTGGATTTTTTTCTCTCTCTCTCTTTATCACATCCATCATTTTCAGCTGCCTTCCCCTTAGTATTGTGGTTATGGATTGTTCTTATCTCAAAGCTCCTCTGACCGCAGCACAGGTACAAAGGACATCTAAACTGAAAGTGTTTTTGTTTGCTTGGATGTTTGTCTCAAAGGCTGTCATTGGCAGCGTTCAGTCAGTTTGTGTCAAGAGCCACATCTAGGCAAAGCTGACCCCGTATCGCTAGCACTTCAGCTTATAGTCAGGTTTTAATCACCACAACAGCTTTGAAAAATCAATGTTTTGTACTTTGCAAATGCCTGATAGGGGCTCTTTAGTTTCAAATTTTTGACAAAGTGATGGTTTAAATCAAGGACCAAATGAGGAAGGAAGGGCATGTCATAGTGACAGCGTTCCAAACTGTCACTGGTGCCAGGCGTTGGTGGCACTAATATTGAAGCCAGTGGGATGAGCATGGAAAATCCCACTATACCTCTGCTGTTTTAACTCTGACAGGACAGAGATTTAATTATATAACAAAACACACTTTGCATAATGCAGACTAGTGTTTTTGTCCTATGTGCACGTTAGTTGTCCATGCTACTAGTCTCAAAACATCAGGAGTCTGGCTAGAGCTTGGCTTCACACTCAGCTTTATGCAGCTGCTGGACAAACAATGGTAATATCAAATATCAAATTGGAGCTATTTAGTGATACACAAATGAATCATAATTCTGACACCTGGCTGGGACACTAACCTGTTAAGGCAGAACCGGAGGGATGGCAAACCCACTCATAACACTGACAACTGCACTGAATTTTTACACACTCAGCACCAATTTAGGCTTACATGACACATTGTCCCTTCCTTATTAATACGTTCCCTGGGATAGAATAAAGATCCAGGAGGAAAAGAAAAAAAACAATTAAGCCACATTTTGACTTTATTGCATCATTTTACCCCAGTTAGCATTTGTGTGTTTCTTTATTCTACAGTATATACACGTGAACAAATTACTTAAGTCAGCAAGCTAGTTGAAATATTGAATTAAATTTAAAAAAAACCAAAACAAAACAAAAAAAAACATTTTGAGCAGAGACATTGTAGGGGGACTAAGTACATCCAGTACAATTTCACACTGTGTGCTTAAGCAAGTTGAATCGTGCCTGCTGCCCACACACTATTTTCCACCTGCTGCCCACCTACATCAACAATAGTGGAGCAGAGCCTAAGATAAACACAAATACAAACAGAAACAGAAGAGGGCACATGGTGGCCACACTCCTCAGATTAACCCTTGTCCTAAACAATGAGACACCATACTGAAACAATGCTGACCTCTTCTCCCACTTAACCCTGCAGGAAAGCCAGAGGGGCTGCCGGTTGCACGGGATCAGCAGCAGACATGGCTAAAGTGCCCTCGATCTCACCTGTATCAGCCTGGTCAATCTGGCTAAAAAGGAGCAAATTTACACCTCAAAGCTCCTGCAAGGCAATCTATCGCCTGTGTTGAAAATTGGTTTCTTTCTTTTTTCTTTTTTTTTAATTCAAGCCCGCAGGCTGTTATCCTCTGATGCAAGGCTGAGAGTACACATGCAAATCAGAGCAGGGGCCGCAATGGGTTCAAGACAATTTGCAGCAATGATTCAAACAGAAACGTATGATCTGCCATTGCATAGAGTTGAAATGAGGCTTTGTTGTTTTAATGAGCCTTTCTAAGCGTTCATTTTACTCTTCCCATCGTTACAATAACTCAACCCTGTAATCACGGTGAGGGACTGAGAGATAGAGAAAGAAGATGAGGGGGAAGGATCAAGTTTCTCTACTGGCCTGTACCCTAATCCTGGCTTTGGAAAAGGAATGGGAAGAACACAAGTAAAGGCAGCGCTGACATGGGGTTGGTCGGTGGGGGTGGACAGCTTGATAAGCAAAGGGGGGTTTGCATGGTGAGAGAGCAGTGGGTGGCTGCAGGTAGGAGGAGTATAAGTACCTGCGCTAGACAGGAAGGGCAAAGCACTGACAGGCTTGTCTAAATATCTAATAGACAGAGAGGAGACTCAGGGACATGTGCTGAAGAAGTCCCAGTGTCACTGGAGGCTACTCAGTAGGCGAGGAACACCTTTAAAGGAGGAGTAGATATAGAAATGATTGGAAGTTGAACTCGAAGCTGTCCACTATTCAACTTCGATAGTCTTGGCTTAGAGTACAGCTGTGTCTGAAAGTGTGGAAGATCCAGGTCACAGTGTTGAGGCCTATTTTTCTTCAAGCAAGAGAGGTATCACTGTTTTCCCCTTGTTGTTACATACGTGACTTAGTGAGTCAGTTTTGCACTGGAAACTAGCCCAGATTAACCAAGGAGAGAGGACGGGGTGACAAAACAAAACAAGTAACTTCAAGAGTAAACAAGAGAGGACAAGGGAACACAAGTCACAATAAGACAAGACAAGAAAACAATCAACTGTAAGACAAAAGACAACACAACGCTACAACAGAAACGAAAAAAACAAAAGAAGATAACGCAAGACAAGACAGGAAGCCGAGACAAGACAAAAGACAAGGTAAGAGAAGAGAAAACAAGGCAAGGAAAGAAAATACACAACACAAGACAAATCAAGAGAAGACGAGGGAACACAAATCAAGACATTGTAAGGCCAGACAAGACAGGAAAATAATTCAATATAAGGCAAGGATGATATAAGCTGAAAGGAAAAGCTGAGACAAAAGATGTGAAGAAGATGTGAAGAAGACAAGAGAAGACTAATAGAAGACAAGAGAAGGTAAGACAAGACAAGAGAACAAGAGAAGCAAAGGCCAGGCAAGACAGTTTTAGAAGACAAACGTAAAGACGAGACAAGGTAAGACAGTTCAACAGGACAAACTTCAAGACCAAACAGGACAAGAGAGGGCAAGGCAAGACGATACGAGAAGACAAGACCGGACCATACGACAAGAGAGCACAAGGCAAGACGAGAGACGACCGCAAACCACACCAGCTGGACGGTTCCAGGTCTGGGTGACCAAAGAAGAATGGCCTGTCAGGCGTTCAGTGCCGACTCCTTCACCACGCTGGCAGGCGACTCGGCCTTGCCAATCCTCATGCACCATGCCTCCGCCAGCGACTGCCTGCCCGCCACCTCTCACACTCACAACATGGTGCCTGCAGGTAAACCCTGACCCCTGAACCCCTTCTGTCTTCTGTCCGATTCTTTAATCCGTAAAGCTGCTTTAATGCGCCCTACAAATTGGACAAATTATTATTCTCCTCCCCTGTGTTTTCCTTTCCACTCCTCTCTTCATAATAAGAAAAGTACAGCAGGTTGTGCAATAAAAGAGGCCAGGGAAGATTCACTAAAATGGACATCTGTTGGATGTTTTATAGTGACTTAATGATATGGGCCATAGTGCTGATAGTGCTGTCAAGAGGTTAAACCCACGCTGCAGGGAAGCAGGCGTGTAATAACTACTAGAGCCTTCCACTGCAGCCTTTAATAAGTTTAAAAAATAAAAGATAAGGTCATTCCAGAGGGACTGACTCGCACTGGTAGTAAAAAGTACTACTGATTTATAGTGACTGTCCTTCGGCTGCTGAAAATGAGAGGTGCCACTTGTGCAAACATTGTATTATTGACTGATGCAGACATTTTCTCATGTGCTGTATGTAAATTGTATACCCTCGTGCCCTATTAGGCTACCAGTTGCTCTCCTAGGCCCATAATTGACCCATCTCCGCTTGGTCGGCCCGCTGATGCATCCTCATTAAGGCACAGTTGCATTCACAGCGCCTCAGGCAGCGGGAGGATGAATTGAATTGAGAAATGCATTTATTCAAATCCAATCTAAATTATGTAAATGTGTCTAATCAGATGGTTTGGCCCAGCTGTCTCTACTCAGTGGTTAATTGCTTTGAAGATGTGTTATCAGTGTGACTAACTTAACAATGTCTTTTTCAGGACAGACATTGTACAGAAAAACTTCCCTGGAGTTTCAGCACTTGCTGATTGGCATTGCATAGAATAGACTGAATTAGATCAGGCAGCATATTAGTCATCCCATATATTCATAAGATGTGCAATAATATTTTTAAGGCTTTGTCAAATGTATCAACAGTTCTCTACTTGGGTTGATAAAGAAAACACTGTAATTGTTGTATTCGGGTGCCACAACAAGCCATGCAATGCTGCAAATATATTGGCCTTGTGTAAACATGACTCATTTATCAAGATCAATGAGTTCTTTTTATTAAAGAGAACCACAAACTGTCACTCAGCGTAATCTTACACAACAATAATTATCTGAAACACTCCCTCCTCTCTTTCCCCAAGTCCATTAAGAATGCAGCAAAGGTAGCATTCAAATAAGGCGAATACGTCACAGCACAACACAACAGCCAAACATTTTCGAATTTTGTGAAGAACTGCATCCTCATGAGCGTGGGCCGTGCTAAAGCAGTCTGCATCTCAACAACATCAACTAAAACCACACTTGAGTTGCACTTGAGGTGAACATCAGGCTACATCAGATAAAAGGAGGAATAAATGAATAATTCCTCTATATTATGTGATTAGCACAAGACACAACCAGGGCGATGCCCGGCTTCATTGCAGCACGCTTAGCATTCACAGTGTCAGCCTCGTTTAAAGCCGCAGTCTGAAAGAGAAGTCCTGCTTTAGCCCGGAGGGGTGCACTGTATAAAGTGTAGCAGTCCAAAACATCTCACAATAGGTTGCCACTTTGAGGTCAAGTCTTATCTTTTGTGTGTGGAGTGCTGTCATTACCATGGATCCATTAGAAGCCAGATTGAAGATTTGGCAGCATATCTAATCAGAAGGTTATGCAAGGAGGGACATCTGTCATATGTCTTGCTGAATTTGAAAAGCAGAAAATAGATGCATTCAGAATAGATTCTGGCTCACATTTCTCTCCAGTTTCCCAGTTTAGATGAGAGCTACTCCAGTTCATATTGTAACCACATCACTATCTCCGTCAGCGCCATCTGGCCTAGGACTACCCCGAAATATTGGGCTGGTGTTTGTGTTTTACTAAAAAAAAGACATCAGCCAGTTTAACTCAACCATCTGGTAGGATGCAGGTTGCCCCCTGACCACATAGTGAATATGTTTTGATCATTATTATTTTTATATCAAATGCATGTCTGGACAAATCCTTCCTGTGTGATGTGGGAGGATTTTACTCAACAGTCTGTAAAACCTGTAGTGAAACATGCTTCCCTCTGCCTGACAGGAGCTGCTTAGCCAGTTTGTCTGGCTGTAAATAAGAGCTTAGGGTCCAGTGATGCCAAATACTTTTTCCAAGGTTTTTGCAACCCTGACAATAATTTGATTCTGGGGAAATCGCTGAATCTGCATTTTTGCAAATTCCTGGTCATGATGGGTCAAGAAAATATTTGGTATGAAAAAACCTTTGTTCTAACCCTAATGTGGACTGTATGCAAAGCTGAGCTGCACCTAGACGAGGTCCCAGCTGAAATCTGTCCCCAGTTTCCTTTGTCCCTCGCCTTCTCGCAGTCAAGTGCAGTGAGGAGCTGTTCTCCAGTCTGACTGTAACCACGCCTCTCTCCATCAGTACCGTCGGGACTGTCTCTGGTTCAGTCGTCCAAGCGCTCCCACATGCACCTTTCCACCTCCTCCCTCGGAAATGCCCTTGGAAACGTTCCCCCCAGCCTCCACTGCCCCGTCACCCCCTGTCACTACAGCAACCAGCCGGCCACCTATGGAATGATGGCAGGTGAGCTGTGATGATGATGATGATGATGATGATGATGATGATGATGATGATGATGATGCTGTCGGTGCTGATAATTATGACGAAGATGACACCAAAACAGCAATGAGTCAAAACAGTGACAGTAATGATGAATATGATAGCAAAATGTAATGGCAATGGTGATGATGATGATGATGATGATGATGATGATGATAGCAGCAATGATAATGATGATGATCATACTGCTGATAATGATTAAGATGATTAGTGAAATTAAGTGATGGTGATGATGATGATTTTGATGATGATGATGAAGATCATGATAATGATGCTCCTGATGACAGTTTTTTTTTTTAATACACATGATGTATTTGTCATAACTGTCATGACACTGTTGATCATTGCTATGATGATTTCAGTGATGATAAAGTCAATGACAGCTTTGATTGATAACAGTGATAGATAATAATGCTCTCTCTCTCTCTCTCTCTCTCTCTCTCTCTCTCTCTCTCTCTCTCTCTCTCTCCAGCTCAGGAGATGCTCTCCGCCAGTATTTCCCAGACTCGTATTCTGCAGACCTGTAGCGTCCCTCACCCTAACATGGTCAGTGGAGCGAACACACTGCAAGGTAAAGACCACACACACATACACACACACACACGCACACACACACACGCTCTCTCTCAGTGCAGTGTGCATTTAAATGATCTGGTAGTGCACTACAATGCTGCTGACACAAGAGGGGAGTATTGCATTGTTCTTAAAACCTGCATGCCAAAACAGATTGATGAATGATGTAATGACCCGTGTTGACAGGGATTAAGAGCAAGAAATTTATACTGGCAAAGTTTAGAGAGGGGCAAAATGGACGTATGGGTGCTTTCATTAAAAATCAGATCTTGTCCAGTCAGTGTCGTCCACCTCTGATATGATGGATTTGATTCAAAATGAACTGATTACATGCAAGGATTGATCAGTCCCTCACTGGATATCTGTGGGAAGACTTTAACCTGAACTGATTCTAAATATGACATTTTGATTGGATTCCAAATAAGCATGAATTAATTTGTTTAATAGTAGTATAGCAGTAGCATCATCCTTTGTTCCTTTTGTTTTAGATTCCAGTTGACTAAATGCTGTTTCAGAAGATCCTCCAACCTGACAAAAGCAAAACTGAATGCTTAAAAGTATTGGAATTCATGATAGCAGAACAAATTACTGGCTCTCAGTGTCTTAAATCCAAAAGTACTGGCACTAGTTTTGGCCTTCAAAAGCCTATGTTGACTGTTACATTCTTACCAATTGTTGGCATGCAACTGACTATTATTTAAATTTCTTCCCATCGCATCACCAAAAAGGCAGCATTTATTAAACCAGAATACTTCCAAGTCACACAATGTAGGAACAGAGCGGATACGGCCGAGCCAAATGGAAGAAAAATTCCAGTATTTTGTGCACTGAAGTGACTCATCACCAACGTTTCTTCTGGTATTTTAAATTCTAATACTTTTCCCCAGAATTTTAATTTTATTGAAGTTTCTCGGCCACAGCAGTCTTTATTGTTAGTGGTTCAAACCTTATAGGGGCATGTCAGCTTTACTTGTGGACAGGATACATGTGGGAATACCAAGTGCACGTGCTGTCAGTGCCCTCCTGACAACCACTCCCTTGTGTCTCCCACCCACTGGAACCTAATTTCTCTCTCTCTCTCTCTCACTCTCTCTGTCTTTCTCACCCTCTTTCTCTCGCCATCCATCCCTCTCTCTCTCTACAGGATCCCTAACTCCTTGCCTGTACAAGTTTCCGGATCACGGACTTGGTGGTGGTTCTTGCGCATTAAACCACGGTTTCTCCTCGCTGCCCTCAGCCCTCCTCTCTGATGAGGCCCCTGGGGGCCCTGGCCTCGGAGAGATGAAGACCGACCCCCACAGGAAGAGCAGCCGGGACCCAGATGATGCCCCCACCATGGACTCTTCCCAGATACGAGAGCTAGAGAAGTTTGCCAACGACTTCAAAATACGCAGGATCAAACTGGGTGGGTGAAGCAAAAAATTCTAATAATAAATATAACTGCAAGTAGCAATTCATGGGGTCTAAGCACAATATGTGGTTTGACTTAATGTGATCTTTAGAAAAATTTGAAAGCATGCCACAGTGTTGGCAAGCTTGGGTTTGACCTTTGTATCCCTGAAGGAGGTGGCACACACTTTCTCAAAATTTGAGGCAACAAAATCACGTGCCAGACTAAGGTATTTTTCTTGCTTTAAATTTGAAACATTTCCAACACTCAAAATGTTGGTGATAAAATTATGAAAAAAAAAATCACACATCATTTTGTTGGTTTGTCAAATACTTTGGTGAAGTTTGATTAAACATTGAGCAAAAAAAGAAAATGTGTTTGTAGTACAAAATATAGCAAGGTATTAAGTATCACTCATCGTTTGACCAATCCGAATACCACTGAAACACGTGATATCTGCCATCTAAGGAACGTCTGTGTCAATTTGAATGACCAATTTTTGGAGATACAGATAACTGATTTTGAAAAACACAGAGGGATGGACTGCAGTGAAGGAAACTTTTCTGACACTTCTAGGGGATGTGCTGAAACAAATTTGTGCTTGGACCCATAATAACCCCGTGGTGGAGGTAATAAAATGAAATAAGATAAAATAAAATGAATTGAAATAAAATAAAATAGCACTCGAAGGGGTGTCTCAAGGGTGACTCTCGTTAAATTTGATTACTAAATTTCACTATAATTGGATTTACATGGTAGAGCAGGGATGGGTGAGGAACTGTCAGTTAGAGAATAAGAAAGACTGTTGTGGGTTTCAATCTCACCATTATTATCTCCCCACAACAATTCAATACCAAAACGACAATCTTAGATGTAAATCTGAGCCCTCGTGTGTTTGTATATGGTAGTCCATGATATGAAAGGTTTGAGAATCCCTGCACTATTACACCTTTGTATCAATGAGTCTGTCTATTAATGAGTTTGCACGTCTGCCTGCGTTCTATGTATTTTCTATTTCTATTTCCTTTTCACCTGCAGGCTACACCCAGACTAACGTAGGTGAGGCTCTGGCAGCGGTGCACGGCTCAGAGTTCAGCCAGACCACAATCTGCCGCTTTGAAAACTTACAGCTGAGCTTCAAGAATGCCTGCAAACTCAAGGCCATCCTGGCTAAATGGCTGGAGGAAGCTGAGCAGGCTGGCGGTGAGTCTCACAGGTGGTCAGTCAGACCCTGTTTAGATCTAAAATTAAAAATGTGATATGCGCCTGGATATTCTATCTGTATAAATGCAATAATGCAAAGTGTAAATACATGCAGCAAGCTTTTTGACTGGGCTGTGACTGGATCTAGCAGGGAGCATCACTAAAGGCCACTAGGTGGAGATGCAGTCCATATGTAGTTTGTACTCACAATAGAGACATCATTTGTGTGGTCAAAACTGAGGGGAGAAACATAATCGATGTCTTCCCTTTGGTTAAAAATGACATCATGAGTAGAAAAATGTCCTCAGCAGATGCAGAAACATCTTCCCTATGGATAGAAACATCATCTCCACTGGTTAAATTTCATCACCACCAGTGGAAAACTTATCTCCACCCTTATGAATGGCATCACTACAGGTAGAGATATCATAACCATGGGTAGAAATTTCATCTCTGCAGATAGAAATGTCATCACCATAGGAACAAACATCCCTGCATCAACAAGCATAGAAAAGTCATCACTGTGAGTAGGCATGTCCTCAGTAAGGGTAGAAAACCCATCAGAAACATCATCTCTGCAAGTAAAACTGTCACCTCCTCAGGTAGAAATATCATCACTCTGGATAGAAACATCATCACCTCAAGTAAAAAAAATAATCTCCTCAGGTAGACACATTACTGCTATGGGTAGAAATGTCATCTCTGCAGGTAAATAATGTCATTTCCAGCAATAGAAATGTCATCACCGCAGATAGAAACATCATCACTGCAAATAGAAATGTCATTTTCCACAGGTAAAAATGTCACCTCCAGTAGAAATCTCATTCTTACCCAAAGTAATGTCATCACCACAGGTAGAGGCATCATTACAGGTAGAAATGTCCAGTCATGGCCTTTCCTCTCTACACCTCCACCAGGAAAACATGCCAGAAATGGACAATTCCTGTCCCTGGAGCCAGAAAGAGACAATGTTTAATAGCATTGTCAGGTGGAAGCATTGTCCAGACAAAAATTGGCCTGCTTCTATAGAAATAGACCAATAAATCATGACATCTACAAGCAGATGGTGGAGCAGGGAAGGGTGAGGAACTGCCTCCTACTAGGCAGTGCTAGAAGACAAATCCTCATTGCAACAAGAAGCAGTCCTGGCAGTCCAGTGACACCTGTTGTTTTGGTTTTTGTCGCCTCCTCTCCACCTACATGACTGCTTTTCACAGTGTTTGCAGGACATTATATCTAATCACTGTTAACAAGAACACATATAAATACCTGGTGTAAATACCAGGGACATCACGCCATTATGTGATTTTAAAAAAACATCCACCAATGCTTGCTCAGACATAGATCAGGTCCAGGAAAAGTAATGGAGGAACATTTAGAAAGCTGAGGTATTTCAGTTGTCCCACAGTCATTTAACCAATTGCTTCACCCTCTGCGGTAACTCTGTACAATTATAACATGCAATATTTCATTTTATGATATTTTCTTCTTCAGCATAACACGCATTATAAAGTAACACTATATCCTTTGGCTTCCCCCCAGCACTGTACAATGAGAAAATGGGTATGAATGAGCGGAAGAGAAAAAGAAGAACCACCATCAGGTAACCACAGTACAGGAGTGAACATGACAGCTATACAATATTGCTTGGTTTAGAATTCATCCCCTCTCCTCTCCTCTCCACCAGCCTGGGAGCCAAGGAGGCTCTGGAGCGTAGCTTCGTGGAGAAAAGCAAGCCGTCCTCCCAGGAAATAGCCCGGATGGCTGAGGGGCTGCACCTGGAGAAGGAGGTGGTCAGGGTCTGGTTCTGCAACCGACGTCAAAGGGAGAAACGGGTGAAAACCAGCCTCCACCTCAGCTCCTATTTGACTAAAGTGAGTCCAAACTGCAGGTAGCACAGATGAGATAGTAAAATACGTTCCGGTTGCAGTAGTTTAACTGGGGTCAGACAGCTTGCCTCATGCATTTGGCTGATGTTGGCCTTCAGTAAAATATCAGATATCCGCCACTCCATGTGGTCCACCACTGATGTCAGAGGTTCCTGTTAGGACGGCTAGTCAAAGTTTCCATCATTTTTATATCAGATATGTGACCAGGGACATCATTCCAGTGTGCTGTGGGAAGACTATTTTATGAAACTTTGCAGAGAAACCTGGAGCTGCAAACCCACTTAAACAATCTCTATAGTCTGTGTTTTAGTCTTTTAGTATCCTGTGATGATCTCAACACTTTCAAAAGCATTTCCACACTGACAAGCATAAAATTCTGCCATACACACTGAATGCCTCTCACGCTTTGTCATGGAAATATGCACTGACTAAAATCTGGGCTATTGGCAACATTAATCCCAAAATATTGATATCTTCCTCCAAAACCCCAATTGGTGGAACCACTTTGACATCCCTCATTGTTTTGTGTGAAAACTAGCAAATTCTAATTTCAGCCATTTTGATTAAGTTGTTTTCGCGAAAGGATTTTTTTTTTTTTTTTTTTTTTTTTTTTTTTTACAAATGTGCCCAGTCATGTCTCCCCATGGCCAAATCAAACTCATTCAAAATCTATTGCACAATTTCAAAAATGTTTGATTGTAATTGGGCAAACCAGTCAGTTATTATCCATTTCTGAAAAGTTGAACTTGAGATGTGAGGTTTTCAGCAATTTATCAGCACTATTTTTGTGTCAAAAAAAAAAAAAAAAATGACATTCAACTTTCCAGAATCATGTACTCATGCTGAACTATGTAGATCTCCCAGACCAAGCAATAATTCATGACCAGGGTCAATGAGTACTTGCCTGTGCCTTTTCCAAAGGAAAAGGGTTTGATTAATACAGAAAATATTGAAATTGTCCTTTTTATGTTGTTCTTATTGCATATATTGTTCAGTGAAAAGGGATAATTCATTGCTGAAGTGCTCTTGATGCACATGCCTACAGCCTCAACCTGTGTCACTTTGTGATTATATCTGTGTATTTGTGATTAGAGCACTACCACCACTGGCTCCATAGTGTTTTATACAAGGGCCTCTCACTATCCTATAAAGATTGTCTGTTTTGTTGTCAAAATGTTGCAGTAATATATTTGATGTATCATGCCAATCTATTTATTTGAGATGTAATATATTATGTTGAACTACTTTTCCATGCACAGCTTTATTTATTGATAGATTTATGTTCTGGAGCCAGGGATATGTGAAACCGTTTGACGTTTTTGGATCACAGAATGCTGTTTCCCTCCTGACAGGACTAAGATATGGATGCAATTTTTCATATTTCTTGATACCGTGGTTTTGCTGTTGCAGCCTTGACAAAGTGCTCTGCAAGTATAACAGCAGCCAGTCATGACTCTGACCTGGTTTGGATGACTGATATGAAACATCTCAGTGAAGTAAGGAAAAGTTAGCACACTATAACTTTGCTCTGAGCCAAATTCTGAGCCTTTGTTAAGTTTGTTCTTGAGTGTGACTCATAGATCTCAGCGCAGATTCACAAAAAGAATGATATTCAACATATGCATTCAAATGATATGAGGTAGCATTACTGATGCCTTGAAAAGTTAGAAATTAGTCTGTCGCAAAAATATAGCACAGAAAATTTATGAATTGTTTCAGATATAACCTGTACACATGGAAGACAGACAGGGTTAGTACATAATTTGCACTTGTACTTTGGAAAGATGTTCCTTTAAATTTCCAGGCACTGACATGTCATGAAGTCCATTTCTAAGAAACAAATAAAGGAAAACCCAGCTACATGAGGAGCCACGTGTGCCATTTTTCATTTTTACTGATGTGACTCCATGAATAAATGCATAAAAAGAGACAGTCTGGTCTTGTTTGCGGTATGTACATAAAACAGGCACGCCACCGGGGCATCATAAATAAAGTTACAGATAGCAGGCAGATTCCGATGCAGGCAGCTTTCACTGTGATTCATCTATAATACTCTGACTAGTGTTGTCAGGGGAAATAAACGCATCAGTAGGGTCTTATCTCCTGCCGTCTCATTCATGAGGCTGTAAGAATGATGGGGATAGTAACCTGAAAAAGAAATAAGTATTGAGTTTATATGACACTGCCCAGAGCCTCAAATATGCTAGAAATTGTGAATAAACCAATTTTATCTCAACTTTAGTTTTGATGTTTTTCTCACTTGAAAAGATTCCATAGCGATTAATGTGCTCTGTGAAGTTGATAACCTTTGGGCTGTTTGGGCTGTGAAGCCTGATGAAACTTCCACTGTATTATTGCAACAATGCACTGGTGTTTTTCAGTCCCAACAATTCTAACAGAAATTTATATCCCACTGTTTTTTGACAAGAAGAAGGCAAGAAGGTCATGGGTTCAATTCCTGGCTGGCCAGCCAGTGTCCTTTCTGTGTGGAGTTTGCATGTTCTCCCCGTCTGCATGGGCTTCCTCCTACAGTCCAAAGACATAGTAAGATAGTAAATTGGTCCTAGGTGTTAATGTGCTTGTTTGTCTGTCTGCACTGTGATGGACCAGCGACCTGTCCAGGGTGTTTCCCCTGCCTCCTGCCAAGTGAGCACTGGGATAGGCTCCAGCATCCCCCATAACCCTTACTAGGATAAGTGGTTTGGAAAATGAATGAATGTTTTTGACTGCAACCATACAAGTAAACACCTTCATTTCTTGTGCTTATAGATCTAAGCAAGAGAACATTCACCAATTGTACCTGAAGAAATTTTATTCTTTATAAAAGCCATCAACCCTTAACAGAGTCATGGTACAATGACAAAGAAGGTTACATACAGGAGTATACATACAGCTCTTAAAAAGTAAGGAAACGACCTTCATTTCGTATCCAGAGAATTGCACTCAAACCAAAAAAGTCAAAACTCATTCCAAATTCCAGCAACCATGAAAGAGTTTCCACAGTAACAACGGACACTGAAGAGAAAACTGTTACTGAAAATTAAATGAAATCTGCCATGTACCTATTAGACACATGCAATAGTTTCTGTTTTTAAATTTATTTTGGCAATGGGATTAAATATAGAAAAAACCCAGAGAGAGAGGAAGACAAAGACTGAATCCAACAATATGAGCAGGCGTCTGTGTCAACCTCATTTAGCCCAAATCTGGCAGATACTGAGGGACACTGGTGGAAAAGCTTCAACTTCAGCATGGCTCTGGAGAAGAGGCAACATCGCCTGGATCACAGTGTCATTTTAGCAAAAGTTGCATCAATGCTGTTGTGTGTGTGAGTGAGTGTGTGTATGAGTGTGTGTGTGTGTGTGTGTGTGTGTGTGTGTGTGGGTGAGGCAGCCTAAAATAACAAATGACAGTGACTGCACAGCAGCTGAAAGAGAAAAGAGGCATCAGGACCAATGCCATCCTATAATCACTGTCAATCCCATGTCCCACTTAAGATACATAAACAGATAGATCACCAACATCAACCAAGAAAGAACAAAATATGTAGTCATTTGATTACTCGGTAGCATGAAACAAACCATTCAAAACTCTTTGATATGCCAGTCATAAGTCTTAAGTTAGTACTGATTAGTGCGTGATTAGGTTTTCACCCAGGCGCAATCTGGATAGCATCTCAACAGCTAGCCAGTTTGCCCTCAGATCGATCCATCTCAGCGTGGATTCTCATGCATAATGTTTAGGAGTCAAGGCCTTACCCTAGCCCAAGGGCATAATGTCAGACATTTCACACACTTTATGAGTGAGTTCGAACTCGCATCATCTCCAATAGCTATGGTAACGTACCTAAGGATGTAAGAACATGGTCGATGATGATTAATGACTTCCTCCTACATCACAGGATGACAAAAGCATCACATAACGAATCTTCGCTGATATAATTCAATGGAACACCCATGCAGAGACAATATGAATAGGTCACCACAAAGGAAAAACTTTTTTCAGCAACCAAGATAGTGGGAAGATAGTGTGAGTTGAAATTATAGGTTCCATCTTCATTTAGAATATGGAGGGTTTTTTTAACCCTTTAAAACCTTTTGAGAAATCAGCCTTTAGTTTAATGGAGAGGCTGAAAGGTGATAGATTACATGACTTATTCATGTTCAATAATGGATCATAATAATTCCAAGGTCACACACAAACTGTAGCCCTTTCCGAGAGAGATGTGTTTATCAGGAGTGTGGGTGGTTCTGTAGTCCAAGCATCCATTCTTAATTCAGCTTAAGGCTTGGACCATTCCAATGTCGCTATAAATATTATTTTCGCATAAATAGATCAGATGTTCAGCTCCCAGGGTCTGTAAGGCAATCTGCCGCTCAATATTTGTGTGTGTATGTACTAACATATATATATATATTGTTCTGTCTGCCTGCCTTTGAGCACACGTGTGTAAGTGTGTGTATTAGTCCACTCCCAGGGCTCGGAGCTGTCTCTCGATTTCGTCATCGGAGATGGTGGCCTGTTTGGATGAGGCAGCGCCAGGGATGCTCTTTCCTGCTGCTGGAGCTCTCACCATCTGGAAAAACACACATGGACAAAAAAAAACCATTAACACTCACATAGAATGAAACACTATTATAAACACAAACTTGCACACACACACACACACAGACTTGTACATGAAGCACTGGTAAACAACCAAAATTTGCATACATGTAGCCTTCCTAGGGCTTACTGAGCAACTAACCTACGTGTTATTACAAACTTCTGGACGCTAAAAACATGAAGCATTATGTGGAGTAATTACATGAAGATGGGACTGGATTTCTATAATCAAGTGATCACCAAGTTTGCAGAAAAACAGCAGGGAGTTTACAACTTGATTGTTTTTTTTTCCCAACAGCCTTGTGAAAAGTTGCAGACTTGACAGAATAGTAGTGGAGTAAACTCACAGATGCAGCTGGAAATAACTTCAACTATAGGGCCACTCTTAAGTGCAATTCAACCAGTTTGAACAGAGCCTTAGCCTACTGGGGAATACAAAACTGCATTTTCCAGACAATATGGCTGCCCGATGTGGGTTTCTTACAATCTGCTATGGAGTTTATGAGACTTGTAACTTCCATTCAGCTTTAGGCTTTATTAAATGGGACTTTATTGGTTTGCAATTCAAAATAAACACATTGTTCAGTATTACCTGCTCAACAGTACACCCCATAAACTTAAAAAAAGGATCTTTTTCTTAATGAAACTGCCTGTTTGTTCTTTCCAGCTGTGGGCTTGTTTATAGGAGAATCTGTGGGCTTGTAGATGGAATTGTGAAGGGGTAATAACCCATGGAGCCCCGCAGGGGGAGCCAGACTGCCAACAGATGGACAGCCTGGCTGCTGCACAGACACAGATCGAGCTGGAGCGATGAGCTGTGGGCTAGCCCCACCACGTGGCAGCTGCAGTGAATTTAATAGTTGGGTAAGAACCATGTGGAGTGCTTATTGTTCAACTCATCTTGCCAGGGATGTGTCCTCTTTTCAGGTTGTGTGAGGTTGTAAAAACAAGGATAAGATAGTTCAAAACAACAGAAACATTAGGAAGAATTTTTTGCCCTTTTGTTCTCATAAAACCAGTGGTTATGGTTTCTAAATCATCTCCTTTTCCTAGAAACTGATAACACCAATAATACTACAAGTGAATGGCTGAGACGGAGCTCCAACAGGACTACTACTTGTAATACATGAGTGAAGTAGTCCTTGTTTGGAATGCCTTACCTTTCCTGAGATCTCAATGCCGATTTCATCCAGAACCTGGCTGACAATGTCCTGAGATTCTTCCTCATCCCCAGACTCATCGAAGATC
>OMLB01055566.1:0-32823 GCA_900302555.1 Myripristis jacobus
TTTTTTGAAAGTAGTATTTACAGTATTTACATATCTTGTATCAAATTATGATTCTTTAATAAATAACTTTGAATAACTGTGTTGGTGTCTATTTGTATGTTAATATTTACAATCTCAGGGATGGATGGATAGGCAGATAGATAGATAGATAGATAGATAGATAGATAGATAGATAGATAGAAACAAACAAGTTGTCGCTCACTTGTAATGTCATAAACAACCACAGCTACTGTAGAGTCTCGTATGTAGCTGGGAATGAGGCTCCTGAAACGCTCCTGTCCAGCAGTATCCCACAGCTGCAGCCTTACCTGTATACACACACACACACACACACACACACACACAAGCACACACACACACACACACGCAAGCTTTCAACAGCTGTTTCAGCGTTAACCAACACACTATACGTACACTACACAGATAAGGCCTTGTAAGCACACATCCGAAGGGATAAGCCAAAATCAGCTTGTATGCAGGCTGACAGGGCATAAAGGAAATATCCTGACAAAGAAATAGTATAAATACTAGCTAAAGTAGATGATCCAGTAAAAGGCTTTGACTTCTCAGAGCTCAAAAAAAAAGCCATGGTACCAAAGCTATTACTACCAGAAATAACCTTATGATAATCTTGTTAGTCTGTGAAGAGAGCAGTAATTAAGCAAATCAAATCAAAGATTAGTCAAAACTGAATGGAAAAATGGAGCATTTCTTACTTAGGGTGCAGTTAAGCTTACTGACTAAAATTATACAAAGTACAAATGCAATACTTAGTCCACAAATATGTGTCTACATGTGAATATTAAATGATAATCAAGGCTCCCTACTGTTCGGTCTTCCAGGTACATTGTCTTTGATAGAAAGTCAATCCCAATGGTTGCCTGTGTAACAAAAAGAACAAGACAGAAAATCATCAGCAATACTGGGGCCTTAAAATCAGCAAAATGCCTGTCTGCATGATCAGTTATTCCAAACGGAAAGTGACCATTGTTTAAGTGGAGTAAAACACAAAAAGCTGTTAAGAAAAAGTGCCCAATAAGTGCTGAAATTGAATCAGACTGCAAAACTAATTTAATTCGTGTTGCCCTCAGGACTCAGTCTTTCAGACATGTTATGTACCTGCCTTTTGCAAAAGGCTAGGGAAATAATAAACTATATTCTCATTTAAACACCAACATGTGCAGCCAACATGTTTATATTCACTGTTAGTGAAAGCTTTAAACTCAAAGCTTCTTATAATCTGTCTATGAAGTGAACTTAATCAAAGGCATTCAATATTTAATTGCTATTCAGTTACTGTTGCCATATAAGGCAGAGATATATCATAGCATGCTTAATATACTGTGGGATTACAGTATTAGGCTATTCGTTCAAATGTAACAAGGATGATTGTGGTGACATAAATCATTGTTTACACTCCTATTTTCATAAAATAAGACTTTAATCATTGGGAGGGGGGCTCCGTCAGCTCTCAGGCAGCTGAGCATATCTGTAATCAGTTTAGATATTAAAACATTTTCATGGTGTTTCTGTTTTTCATTCATATTTTTCCCATTCTGGTTCTGCGCTGAGGCTCACCTGATATGTGTTGTCGAAGCTGTCGTACATGAACCTAGTGATCAAAGATGTTTTCCCCACTGGAACAGAGCACATGGAGGTTTATTTTAGTTTTGTTTCAGTTCAGATCATTAGACAAACTAATGATGATTAGAGACATGTCCCTGAATGAAGTCACTCTGCTAATGCCTGATGCTAAACGTGCTCCTTTGTATGTCCATTGTACTCCTTGGCATGACGAAATGACAGCAAATGCCAGTCAACCAACATGCAGTCCATTTCTGTTCATCCACTGCTAAACGACCATTTGCATCAAAATCAAGATGAAGGAAATCCTTAGCAGTAAACAACACCAATAAGGGCAAATGACTAAGCAAATGAGCTTGATATTTAATCAGCAGAACACGAGACACAGGGCAGAAGATGACACTATAGAAAAAAGCAATAAACATAAGGAAAACACAGCCTCTGTCCAAAAAGAGATCCATACGACCAGTGCAGCAGACGGCCGAGGTTTGTCCTCTTCACTACCTCAGCTTTGATCTGAGACAATTTTAGACATTAAGTCAGTCAATTTTCATTAGCAAGAGGATCATTCCTCTGCCAGAGGATGAAGGTGAATCTAATGAGCTCCATTTTTATCTGCAGTATGCCTTGCACCTTTTTTCCCCCCTTGCCATTTAATATCAAATCTGCACAAAAACAAATACAGGACTTTTTTCCACGAGGCTAAGTAGACAAGCAAAGGCCCCTATGCAGACAGACAGCAGTGGTTTGAAGGCTGTCTGCTGCCAATGGGTAGTGGCCACACTAGGCCCTGTTTCAGCACCACGGACAGCAACATTGCAGCATCCGCCTGGAAAGCCAGCCAGAGACACACGGCACCTATGCCAACATACACCACACACAAGGATGCTCCTATACTCAGTCTATAATAACCCAATGAGCACACACTCACACTGAAGCATCACAATATCTAGTATAAGCATCATTTAGGCAGTTGTCACAACCCTATTGTTAGATTAGGCCCAATTATCTTTACCCCTTAATTCCCTATTTGCCTTTGTTGCCATATTTTATCAAGGGGAGATTTGATGGGGACCAGTGCTGCCACTATAGATGTCTGATGTCTGAACACGTATTCAGACAGCTTTATAGCGCTAAACCATTATCGATCAGTCCCCCTGAATTTGTGCCATCACATCAAACCACATACACAGTCGCTGTCCGCCTGAATAGATGGATTATTGAATAAGAATGTAATGTTATGGCACTGTCAAAGCATTTTTATCTCATTATTTATGAGACCGGAACAGAGACTGCGAGGTTTAGGAATGCTACAGACATCGCCAACCTAGGGTGTGTCCCGAACTGACACATGGGGAATGTTTATCATTCTCTGTTTCAAAAAAGAGAAGAAGAGGAAGAATGGAAAAAAGAGGAAAGATAAGAACAACAACAACAACAGTAGTCGCATGGTGTTAAAATCACAACGTGCAGTCTAATGCGATCAAGGTTTTTGCAAAAGCCGCCGTTAAACGGTGTAAGTGAAATAAACCCGTTATCTTGAGACAGGCTGAGCATATTTGTCGGTCACTGCAGCACATCAAAACATCCCAATACATATCGCCTGTTATGATGTATGCCATTACAATCTGCGATATAGAGATGTTTCCAAAGGGTATTCAGTACGAACACGCATTAATTATGACAGATCACAGAGGATATGTTTAATTCAAGGCGATTCGGGTTGCAATTTATATGCGTGCGGTTTTTTTTTCCACGGCTAATCAAATTTACTACAGGCTCAGACTGTGCCAAGAACCACAAGGGCGTGAAACATGCCAAGGCCAGCAAACACGTTCACCTGATTTGGATAAAACTTTAAAAAATCAACAACGATTACAGACATTGGCCTTCAAGATCTACCCAGTGTTTGACATGGGGGAGGATAACCAAACCTCCCCAGCCAGGACCTGACTCACCGCTCTGCTCTCCTAAAAATACGAGTTTAAATTTCCTCAGAGGGTTCCCCAAATCTCCTCCAGCGGACATGGTTGCAGATATGAAGCTCTACTTGGATTATTTTATGTTTTCTTATTACTCTGCGTTTCCTCCGTTGTGGGTGCGCAGGGGGATACTCCTCTCCTCATAGAATGATGGGAATGCAGCTCAGCATCCTCCTGTCAATTTAGGGAGCTTGTGCGCCTGCGCGACCTCACCTATTTCATTCCCTCACCTTTCCATCAGTAATTTTAAACTACACGCTTTGATAATTCTGTTGCTGTTGTTGCTGTTTTTACCCCCCAAATATCCTTTAAAAATATTATATAGCCGTGGGCGTATGACAGTGACGTACTGGGAAATATAAAGGCGGGGAAATTAATGACTTCCAGTTGGTGATCATCGTAAGGCAGTCTTCCAAAATGAGCAGAAACCAACAGTTAAGTGTTTAACACAGCTCAAATACGTTAGTTTGATTATAACTATTTGGCTACAATATAAATGTGCATGTTCAACAATATGTGCAGGTTTCATAGCCACAGCATGTCTTGCAGGGCTTCGTTATAAATTCGTTTTTCACCCTCTCACCCTCTCAGTCTGTTGTTGGATCGTGTTGAACTGTACCCAGAGCCACTATAGCCCATGCACATACCAAAGAACCTGACGTGAAGAGGAAGATAGTGGCAGAACAAAAGAAACAACTCTAAGTATGACAATATGTGCAACTAATGGTTATCAACAAAACAAAACAAAACAGCCAAAAAGGCCACCAGACACAGCGGTCAGTCACCATCCCAAATAATGCCAGGGCAAAGGGCAAGAGGCAAGACTCACACACATGGGAGAGAAAGACAGGTTACACGTGTTACTCATGTTTATCAATGACCTACAGTCAGAAGCACTCTCAGGGCATTCATTTTTACTACAGGACTTAAAGGAGTCACTAGGAGCTTGAAGGAGGATTGCTATCCATGTGTAAATAGAAAAGTTTGTCACATGAAAAACAGATAGCTCCAATACACAGTAACATAAATCTGATCACTGTACAAATGGCCACCAGTTTGTTTGTGCATCCATGCTACAGTACTGCATGGCCTCTGGGCAATCTCACTTTGCCTGATAAAGATTTTATCCTTTTGAGAGGCAGGCCTGGAGAGAAAATATATTCATAATCAATGATGATCGAAGATGATTCATTATCTTGTAATTATGCTTTTTTGGCATTTGCTCCTCTCCTCCATCTCCTCTTTACTTATCATCATCATCATCATCATCATCATCATCATCATCATCATCATTAGAGATGGGATTTTAAATATATTAAATTAATTTCAAAATATGCATGTCATTCTCTTGAGTATTTTGTAATTTGCATTTGGCTGGAGTGAAAAAAAAATGTGTTAAGAAAGTAATTTAAGGAAGCATATTTTTGCATCTTAAAATACTCAAATGACACCATCTTTTAGTATAGGTCAAATTTATATTGTCAAGTACAGATTTTGTGTGTTTTATTGTGGCTAGAGCACAGTAATGGATAGCTGTCAAGACAATTTACTGACACGCTCGTCTATCATCTGACCAGTCCTGATTGCACCTCTCCTTGTTACTGTAGGACACAGACCATCTCTCCAGTTTGAGATGAACCGCTGGCTTGAGGTCAACGCTCAATTAAAACATACAGGTGCTCCTCTTCTCTATAGATTGCTGACTCAGTGCAATGGACCTGAGTGGCTGCAAGATATTCCTGCATTTCATTTGCATTTCGTTGCACCCTCAGGCCAAATATGACTCAGTTAAAAACTTTGAGGGAAAGCTTGACCACATCGTGTGCAGCAAAAACAGCTCATCAAAAACAATGGCTTTTCATACAAGCATATGCAAAGCAGAGAGATGTGGAGTAAAGTTTTATACATCTATTGCGTGAATCCACTTTGAACGTCATCATTTTCAGGACGCAGGGGACAGCATGCCAGCAGATCAAATTTCAAAATCACAGTGAAAATTTTAGATGTATTATAATATGTTGTCTGTGATCTTGTATGTTAGAATCTGTTCTTCAAATGTTGATGCGGATGCAGAGAATGATGCTTTTTGTCGCACAAGGAGCCGTCACAAATTTGTTCACAGTGTATGGTCAAAATTTCCTGCATGTAAGATTTGCAGGCTGCCATACTCAAGCAGACAAGGGCTGTTAGTGGAGCTGGGCAAGAGACTTTTTTAGGAGGCAGGTTCTATCAGAGTTGTATTCATATTAGATGCTGATAGAGGCTGGTAAAGGTCATAGATTACTAAAAAGACCATACTCGTCCTGTTTTGATTTATTGTCAATAGTCAGAATCTGTCCGTCATATGTATTGGGTGCATAAGTGTGTATAGAGAATCTGCTGATAGCTTAGTCAAGGCTAACTTACCACCACCTCTGCCCATTCGTGTTTAAAAAATGTGAAAAAACTGTTTAGTCAAATTTCAGAGTTGCTACACGCTGACAGTTCCATCCTGTGAATCTCTGGCCACCGCCTCTTGTCCCTTCAAATATTTGTAATTTTTAACAAAATATATTTTTCATGGTTCTGTTTGGACCCTGTTTATTTTCTGCTTCTCCTTGTATTTACCTGGAGCCCTGGCCTACCTGCCCTGTTCTGTTTGTTCTCCCAGCCAATCAGCTCTCCTCCTGGTCTCCTTGTCTTGTCAACAGTACCTTGTTATCTTGTTAGGTCAGTCAGTGCTTCAGTCTTATTCTCAGTTCTGTCTATGTCGGATCATTGTGTTCAGTTTGTCTGTCTGTATTGCCCATCCCTGTATTCTGAGTTTCCTGTGTTCACCAGCCTGCAGTTATCATTGAATATTCTTCACTTCAAGCCTCTTCGCCTCAGTCTGTTGAGTTTGGGTTAACCTGCTCAGACAGGATCCAAACCATTCATGGACCCAGTGGAGACAAACCTGGGAACCTGCTTGGCCCAGGGAGGTCCTGGCAGCATCAGCCAGACTCCCAGGCTCATGGCGCAGCCTTCGCTTCACTGTGTGCTGTGTCTCTTGAGCCAGCAGGCCTGGCTCAGCAGACACCTCCAGCCCAGCAGATTTCTGCTCCAGACTCTTTGTCTTCTAGCGTCCAGCATCCTAGCCTTCAGCCTGTTTCCCCTCTCCGCACACCTGCTCTTGAGTCCCTCATTAATTCAGTTAGTATTAAGTCCTGCTCTCAGTTCTCTTTGGATAATTGTGTTTCTGTTCATTCTGCCTGATTCCTGGATTACTCTTACCTGTGTTCCTGTGTTACCTGTTAACTTGAGTTTATTAAGATTCTACTCTTCAGTCTTTCCCATCAGAATATGTCCTGCATTTGGGTCCACCTGCTGTCCACATCATATTTTACCGTATTTTTGCCTATCTCTGATCATTATCACGCCCTTCCTTTTTTTCCACCCCTTATGTCTCCCCTCCGTATAATAACCATCATCATGGCTCTCTTCCTCTTCCCTCTGATTCATTTCATAATCTTCATAATAATGATAGTCATTCCCGTTATTATCACCTCCACCACGGCATGCCTAGAGTCATCATTTGCATGGGGGTTTCATTAAGGTCAGTAACAAAGCCACCAAATGCAATAATGATCAAGGCAGGCAGGAAAAGGTGAGAGCAGCTCTTGGCGCATTGCCCATTTCAACTCCACCATAACCATCAACAGCAGTGGGCACACAGCTGCACAGGGTGTGGACCTACACAGAGTGTCAGAGGGTATCTCATACAAGTTTGATTTGATTAATTATTTCTGAAACCCATGAGTCCAGGCATGGGCTTTTATTCTTACATGTTTTATTTAACAATTCGTTTATATTCATCCAGTGGCCACTTTATCAGGTATACCTGCACAATCTAATACAATCCAACTATTCTGCCATAAAGTTTACTTTTATGATGCTTATAATGTTATATTAATGTACTATATAGATAGATGCTACATGATTGCAAAATGCAAACAGAGGTACAGGTTAAGAGCTTTTTACATCCTATGTGGGTTTTCAAAATATTCAAGCTATTCCACAAAACAGAATGAAACAGAGAAACAGAGAAAGACAGAGACAAGGAGACCAAGGCAGTAACATAACAAGAGACCAGCCCTTTACCTGTAACTATGTGGGTCAACAGTGACGTTAGCACAGCCAGGATGAACTCAGTGCCTTCGCCTCCAACAGCAGCAAGATTTACACACAGATTCAACACATCACTGCCACTTGCACACAAAACCTCATTCAAAAAAAAAAAAAAGTGCAAACATCAAATCTAAAACCTCAGGGGGAAAATCAGTTAATTATTCAGTGTGATGGGAGGCCAGAGGATTATAAAGTACAATAGGTTAAATAGAATAAATGTCTTTCTTCCAACCTGATATGCCCAAATTTGTTTTCAAGTTTTAAGTTTATTACAGTCTCATTCCACTGTAATAATGGATAAAAGAGCAAAAACATATGATCTGACAATGCTTCATTCATGTCTAAACATACAAACAGGCTGAGTAATATATAATAGAGCATCTAGTCGTATAAAGAGTGTGTCACGCAGTACTGAGATCATGAATTACTGAGGCTTAAGGTCTGTGCTTCAATGAAACAGAAACTGCCTCGCAAATGTGTCACACAGTGATGGCATTTATGTGTAGGCTACTTAACCGACAAACATTCAGATTGATACACACAAACACACACACACACACACACACACAACTGAAGGGTCCACTTTGCTGCCACAGCACCTATTGACTACCACCACAGCCCATAAAGAGGAGACACTTTATTGTCATTGGTGAGTGGTGAGGGATTTAGCGATGTTAAAAGAATAGTTTGCATGCCCACATAAAATAAAATGAGTTAGCTGTCACAGCTCTGTGTCTGGCTACTCGAAAACAACTGAAGTGGCTTGGGATTTATTCCTTGGAATTTGAAATGGTAAATTTATCCCAGTTTACTCTGGTCGGCCTCCAGCCATCAGGTGGAAGAATTGTGTGCTCCTCATGAGCTCCTACTTCAGTTAGTTTGACAGTTAAACTCAGATGTATGAAAAGCCCTTGAATACCGTTTTTATCAGTCACAGTTGGAGACATCACAATACCCACACTGGACTGTCACATAGGCTTGTGAGAATCTGTCTCCATGGCTACAGACATTGCCTCCTCACTGGGAGCAGGGGCTTTTATCAGAAGTTGACACACCAAAGCCACAGGTGGGTTGCCCACACTGAACACCAATGTATAGACAGTGCTGTGACAGTAATAAGTGGTTCATTTACTACATAACATTATGATACGCCAAGACAAAAATACTGGAAAACATGATTAGAATAACAACAACACTGCAGCAAACTGAAAAAACACTTTGTGCAAGGAATCATGGGATGTTACAAAAAAAAAAAGAAAAAAAAATGGCAAGGCCAATGCTTGTCCAATAAGATTTTAATGGACCAAATTTGGTGGATTGGTCCAAGAATCTTTGCCCATGTGTAAAAAAAAAAATGAGAAGAGTTCTGGGTTGCAGCCACTGAGAAAACAATGGCTACAACCCAGAAGACATCAAACTTAAGAAAGTGATCCATGTAAATTAAATTAAATTCGTAAAAAACAAAGTAGTTAGGTAGAATTATGGCAAGTGGAAAATAACCAAATCTTTTCACAACTGAAGTGCTGCACTGAGGGAAAAAAAAAAACTTGGCAAATACAAACCAGCCTATCAAGACAATTCATTTATCAACCAGAATTCTGGCAAAAATAGGCCCCAGTCCACCACAAGAACCATTATCTGACTTAACCACATAAAGTGCTGAATTTTCTGGTTCTGCAAAGTCATTTTTTTTTTTTTATGTGAGATGCCAAAGAGTGTAATGGGCGCAGTGTTTATGCCAAAGAAGATCGGAGAAGTTGCAAGGATCAGCAGTTTAATCTAGACTTCTGAGAGGGAGTGGGCGCAGCTCTCCTGACGGCACACCAGGGGGTCAGAGAAATGTTTCTCAGGACACACAAAGCCAACGACCCCCTGCCAGCTGCAGAATTATAATTGTTGGGCACATTCATGTTCACTTGCAAGGCTCAAAGATTTGGCAGACTGAGGTTAAATTTATCATTTTCATAAAGAAGACAGGAACAGGCACAAAAGTACAGAAATGCTGCAATACAGCTGAGATGGTGAGGTTTTCTCAACCCACAGAGGACCATACTTCCTTCAGTTGAGGGTAAAATTGGAGTAATGAGGTTCTTACACAGCAAAAGCATTATTCACACCAAGCATCTAAAATCACATTTAGAAGTAGGATCAAGCATAGACAGTGGAAAAGTTCCCAAAAGGAGTATGCCTTACTTTTTGTTTTTAATCATTCTTCCTTAAAGATGTACAAATGGGAAGAAGTAGCCCATGTATATACCGATTTACAGCAGCAGAAATTATTTTGAATGTGGGCTCTTGTATGCCAGAAAAAGGCCCTAAAAGAGTCTGCACAATCCTGGTTAGGGACCTCAGCTGGAGACATCAAGCGGTTTTGTGGAAGGGTCAGACAAGACGTGAAGCAGTGATGGAGAGGCAGCAGCCTTTGCCACCGGCCAAACCAACAGCACTGTGTTACACCTGTAGGAGGCAACAAGGGGATCCACTGTGGCTGTCGAATGCCAGTAATTCTCAAAGGGATGTTTTTACAATTGAATAAATGCAATTTCTGCACTTAATGTATTATTAACAACACCAGAATTCATCTATATTCAGTGCAATCTGGACCAATAATTCACTGAATTTATTTCTTGTAATCCTGTAGGAGGCATATTGCCAATAGGAAGGAATATCTATTGTCTGTCTATTTATCTATTTATCTATCTTTGAATAATGGCTGGCCATAACAGACCATAACAGAATAGCATAAAAAAGAATACCACACAATACAAACAATGCCATTGCCCTACAGCTTCTCCCATCTGACAGCGACATGTCACTGGTGTTTTGCTTGTGCTTGTAATTCCAGCAGCCCCCAGTAGGTGGTGAGGCAGTGCACCCTGTCTATGCAGATGGCAGGCCTCGTGGTCACGCTGTGGAGGCCAAAAGCGCCGCTGTATGGTGGTGATATGCAGCTCATGAGGCAGGAGCGGTGGAGTAAAATGGTGAACTGCAGCGTGCCAGCTCTCTGTGACAAAGCACAAAGAGCTGGAGGAGGGAGGGGAGGAGAGGGAGATGGGGAGACAGATTGTTAGAGAGATAGAGGTGAGAGAGAGAAGAAAAGAAATGAGAGAGGGGTAACAGAGGAGCGGGGCGTGACGATGGGGAAGGAGACAATGTGGAGAAGGGTGTGTATGCTTGCATGTATGTGTGTGTGTGCATGGCCAGTTTTTGGTAAAATCTGCCCCTTGTCTTGTCAATGCCAGTGGCAAGATACAGTAGAGGATAAAAAGTACAGGATAAATACTACAAAGAAAGAGTTATTTAAAAAAAAAAAAAAAAAAAAACCATGTTAATGTGTTATTATTGATTAACTTATTGATTGACCTTGTACTTGACGTTTTGTACAACAAAGTGCATGTTCTGGCAGCCTCATTTATGTTTCACATAAACAAAATGCCAATCCCTCCAAAAATGCTCTATAGTCCACTACAGTTCTGACTTCATTATTGGGGTTGAACAACATGCTGTAAACCCAGTTACAAATTTTGATTCTATGGTATGATCTAATAATCATTTCTTCTTGCTCAGACCCAACAATCTATGTTTGGTCCCAAAAAAAGGGCCCTCCCAGAAATTTATCACCTTTACAACAGTACGGTTTTCTTGTCCTGCAATGAGTTTTCAGTGATATGAGGCCTTTTTGGCAAATTCCTCAATTACCCTTTACACCAAACTCTCATACTAACTCCCTTTTGACTCTTGACCCCCATCCAAAGTGCCTTTTCTTATCTATAGGTCTCATGAACTCATTAAGTGCACACACATTCCTATTAAACTTTTAAAACTCAAAGGAGTAGATATGAACCCGCAAAGTTAATAGGGGCTTCACATTCTGGATTTGAATCAGTTTTCTTCCAATTGTGCAATTCATGGCATATTTACATGTTTACATTTACAACACTAAAACACTACCCAAATTCCACTTGGGGATCAATAAAATATTTCTGACTCTGATTCTGATACTGCTCGACTGACCTGGGAGATTCCTGCAACATGTGCATGCTGTTGCTTTATTGCTCTAAATTCAGTGAATATTCAACTGCTATATTCAAATCCTTGCAACAATTTTTGCCTATTTACCCCAAAACCCCTAACATCCCGATTTCTAATCTCTTGAGACTATTGAGTCAATGTGTTGTTAGGTTTTTTTGTTTGTTTGTTTGTTTGTTTTCCCCTGACCAACCTGACATCTTGACATCTTGTTCTCAAATGGAAGAAACTTTCTGCCCTGCACACACTCAGTGGCTCAAAGAGTTTTTACATTGTGTAAAACCTAAGAAAATTCGATTTTCTCTCAAAGGCCATGACAGGTGGGTTTCCTGCTCCCGCCCTTTGCTCTCCTTCTCTTGCCAGGCTTGGTGTGCATGGAGGGGGTGAGGACAAGTTGGTTGGATAAATAAGAGGGTGGGGTCTTGTTAGGTGGTGAGGGGGATGGTGGGATTTCATAGTGCAGTCTTTAAAATGTCAGGAAAATATGCATAAGTTGATGTAACTGCACATACAAATGAATAAGAAGATGAACAAAACTAATAATTTTTTAATCTGTTTTACAATGACAGTACTTCAAAAAAGCACTTTTGTATTTAGTACATATTTATTTACTTCCTGCAAATTCATGAACACAAACACACTAACATTGCATCCATTTTATGTAAAAATATCAAAACAAAACTATTAATTTAAACTGCAAACTAACGCTCAAAATCAAACAGCTCTGCCTCCTTCTCCTTCCAAAAAGCAAAACTGCGGTCAATATATTTACATATGTCGTCATTGTCGAAACATGAGAAGTCTGTGTCATTGCCACAGTCATCTGGAATAGCAGTTTGAACTATGACCTTTGGTACCAGTCTGTTATCTAGCAACGATGATGATGATGAAGGACAGCGGCATTCTTTTGAGTCCCCAAAGAAGCGCACTTTGATGTCCTCAAAGCCGTCACTCCACTGTCGCCTCCCGGCCTGGATCTCCTGGAGAACAGCCTTGTGGAAGTCTCGGACCGTCTCCCAGGGGAAACTGCCAACATGGTCAAAGACCTCAAAGCAGAGGAGATGCCTCATTTTCCTCTCCTCAGGCGACAGCTCTTGTTCCAAGATGTGGAAGTATCCCAGCATGAATAGGTCAAGGGTCAAGCTGTCATGGGTCATGGCAACACCGTCCACCTCTGGCAGGAATTGCTCCGGGGAGTAGGTGACCTGAGGAGCCGGAGTTTGTGAAGGGAGATCCAATTTCATATTCCTCCAGGAGTGGAGCATCTTGTCCACAGCAGTTATTTGACGACAGAATTGAAACATGGAGGTGATTCTCTGTTGGGGCTGCGCTGCTGTTATTATGTCTTTCCCTGACACCTCCTCCTGTCCCTGTCTCAGCCTAGATGCTCTCATTGTAATGGCATATGCAGATTTCTTCCAGTGGCTGAGGAACAACACTACTATACGTTCTTTCCTTAAGCTAGTACTTTCCATCACAGGTACACCTGGTTTAGGACTGTAATGGTGGTTTACCTCACAGCTAAGGCCTGTGTTGCCACTATGGTTGTTTATTTCTGGTGCTACCACCTCTAGCCGCATCTTCAACCCCTGGCCTCCTTGGGTGTCTTGTTTGTGTGAACTGTTCACAAACCCAGCAAATGGATAAATCCCCCCAATCTGGCCTTCAAAGTTAGATCTGAGGTTTCGGACCGAAACCCCAGACTGTTGGATCTCCCTTTCCACCCTCTCCCTCCGAGCTCTACTGTAGCTGTTGGTTTCCAGACGGTGGCTGAACGCTGATGCCATCCCAATGTGGGGTATCCTACAACCACCAGATGTCTCGCCATGGGCTGGCACCATCTCTTGGCTCTCATGACCCAAGCCCTGACCCAGGTCAATTCCTAAACCATCTGTCACCCCCTCAATCATCCCTTCCACTGCGCTGCCTCCTCCCTCTTTGCTGGTCAGATGGGTCAGTAGCAGTGACATGCTCTTGACAATCTCTGAGACGCGGCTGCACCAAACTGGTAAAGGCAGGTGTCCTTCTGCATCCATCTGTTGTAGGACCTCCTTGTTTACTGAAATGCTAACGATAGGATCAGGTAAAAGAGCCCTCAGCTCCTCGGTCAGTCTGGTCAGCTCCAGCTCATAGGCCTGGCAACGCTTCTGGATTGACACATTCTCAATCTGTCGCTGCAGGTACACCAGGTCTTCCTCAGTCAGTAGCTCGCCAAAGGGCCCCAGGACCGCATTGTGGGCTTGGGAGTACTTCCAGCCATCCACTGGTATGTAGCCATTAGCCAGGTGCTGATAGTGGGGGAGGAAGTAGATATTAACCACAACTCCAAGGAAGTCCATTTAAAAAAAAAAAAAAATCTGTTGACTTATGGTAGACCTAAATTTATTTCCTCTTCACTAAAGCACTCTTTCATGAGTCAGACTCAACTGATATTGAAAACTCTTTCTAAACCTTTGATTTTGACTGAGGGAGATAGTCTATTTGAAAAATAATTCATGAAAAAGATATCAGGCTAAGTTTTGCAGTCACGGCACACAACTTACACAAACTTACGCATCTATCTCTCATTTACGTGAACAAGGCTTTTCCTTGAAAGATTCAGCCTTTGTCACCTCTGTTTTTTATTATCCTTCACATTGTTGGCATATACACCGATTCGTGCTCACGACACAGTCTACTGCTCATGTACACGCACACTCACAAACACACACTCACTCTAATAGTACTAACAGTAACTGTATATACATGATGGCTCACACACGCATACACACATGATCAGTACCTGTCTCCTCTGCTCCTCCTCGTCCTGCAGTCTGACCTGCAGCTGACGCACCATCACCTGCCTTTTCCACTCTGCGATTGGCTGGCCGGCTTCATCATGAGTGGGCACCAGGGAGTCGATGTCAGCCAGGATGACATCAACTATAGGTACCTCCATCTCATCCTCAGTGTCCAACCTCTGTCAACATTCAACAGCGCAGTTGAGTCACTGATGGATTATTTCCCACCAAAGAAATAATCACATTTTTATTACTTTTTTGCTAACTATAACCCACTATGGCATCTAAATTAATCATTTCCCTTGACTCCTAAAGGCAGGGTCAGTGCTGCCTTTAGGAGACAAGGGAAATGACAATGATTTCATACAAGTTTTATGTTTAGCCAGCTCACCGTTTGTCCAGTGAAGACGGCAGTGAAGCCAGCCTGCCTCAAGGACTTGATAGACTTCATATTAGCAAACAAACTCTCGTCCTTCTCTGGAGGCTTCAGATGGCTGAACGATGTCACCACTGTGCACAAAAAGCAGCAACAATAACAAAGGTCAAGAGGTCAATACACACAATTTTACTAGCAGGTTTAAACGAAATTTATTTGTCTGAAGAGTGCTACGTTTGTTTAATTTATTCAGTGTATCTTTGAAATGAAGTGGTGCCCTGGCCTTTTAGTCAATCTTTTAATCCTGCCACACTGGAAAAATTCACTTTTCACTTTCACATTTTAGGGCGTACATGTTCATCTGTAGTGTGTTTACAAGTAGTCTAGTGTCATGCAGTATGCCCAGTTTGTACAATATTTGAGGAACTGTTACATTTTGTCCCGCACTCGCTGTGACAAACCTGTATTGTGTAATGGTCTTGGAGTGTGCAGCACTAGTTAATCCAAGGTCAAATGCCTTATGCCCCCTTTATACTGGGCAAATTAAATGTCAGATGTAGCTGCAAGTGCCCACTGAACGATCCAAGCTCACTTTGAAATAAAAGGATGGACAAAATTTCTTGATAATGAAGAACTGATGACAACCTTTCCCTCAGCGTCATGATCAGATCAGAGCAGAGTCAATATTTCTTTGGCCTTAAATGTATAGTTTCCTCCTACACTTGTGTCAAAGTGTCAGTGCTGCATGAGAAAGCATTGGTATAAATGGTATAGCGTGTTCAGTAACTTAATGTACCTTTGATCATAATTTAGATTAGGCTGCTTTAAAATGGCTCTAACTACGTCCCTCAGAGGCCTCAGTGTGGCCCACTGTTCAGGCTGCCCATTTGAATTCTTATAGAGGCATGCACACTATAAAAATGAGCATTTTCTTATAACTTCAATGCTAAAAGGCTATTGGGAGGCCATGTGAGCTCTTTGCACTGCTCACCTGATGAGGCCACCTGCACATGCTGTATGGAGCCTGTGTTGAGTTTTTTGTTAGTGGCGGTGAGGGTTGCAGATGAAGAGGGCACAGTGGTTAGGGTGGGGTGGCGAGGAAGAGGGAGCACCTCCTTCACTGGCTGCTGGGGGGCACACACACAGCAGGGGTGAGGGATTTTTTTTTTTTTTACAATCATATAATCAGAAAATATGAAAATATATATATTCTAAAACAACTGTTTCTTAAGGAGAAAAAGAACTTTATTTTTCCCTCAGTGCCTTCACTGAGACAAAGCAAGATCAAGCTTTCATTGAGTTTTTCCGTCTTCAAACTGCTTTCTTTATACGTCCACCATAAATCTACAGATAACATGGGGAATGGGTATTCTGCTATATCCAGAAAATGAAATTAAATACCACTTCCCCGCTTCTTAAATTAACTCCTGTTGTTGCAGGCATTCCCCTGTATTGATGGTTGGTCACCTTGCCATTCTCCATATTGATGCTGTTCATTTACACGTCTCAATGGGACAGGACAACGTGCCTCTCTTTCTGGAAATGTCTTTGGGAGAAAACACAAAAGAACAAAACAAAGCAAAGCAAGATTGATTCATTCATTCATTTACTTATTCATGCTTTACATCCCAAAATTACCAAAAACCAGTACAGCAAGCACAACAAAAAGGCACTAAGTTGAACGCCGACCTCTGCCAAGGTCACAGCTGGATGTTTAGGGTCTGCTTGTGCAAAGGCCCGCACCATTTCAGCAATGCTGTTGTCATAGGACACACTCCTTTTTTTCCAGTCAGTGAGGAAGTTGGTCAGTAACTCCTGAGTTAAGGCATTACTGACCAACTTTTCGGAGGCTTGGTCATGGATCAAAACCCCTGATCCACAGCCAACCCTCCCATTGCACTTTGTGATGTTACATGGATGTGTTTGGACACTACGACCCTGCCTTGTTTGCACTAATCTTCGCTCATTGCCATGCTCCCTTTGAAGCTGATTGGTCAAAAACAAAATCAGTTCTTTGTTGGCCTATGCCAACATCCCAGCCAGGTTTTGGGGTGTTAAGTGCAGGCAAACTTCTTGTACTTACCCCCACACCCTTTTCAGCAATGCTGTTATCATAGGACAACAGCAGCTTTGGCCAATCAGTGTGTAAAGTCGGTCAGTGCGGCCTTAAACCTGTAACCAACTTTCTTGCTGGGTTTCATGGCTTTATGTGGATGCGTTTAGAAATTCAAGCCCTGTTTGTGTTAAGCTCTGCACATTGCCACGCCCCCTAGAGGCTAACTGTCATGAAAAGTTATTCAGTTCCTTGCTGGTCCATGACCAAACTTGATGTTTCATGCAAATCTGTTCTGTTCTTTTTGAGTTATCCTCCTGACAGACTGACGGACAGGGGAGATCCCATAACCCCCTGCTGGAGGTTTCACCTGCTTGGCAGAGGTAAGAATATCAACAGTACTAACAACAGAAATAGGACAAAGGAAGAAGAGGAAATAAAAAGAAAGTGAGGCCCCCACCTTGAGAGGAACGTGAAAAAGAACATGAGTGTCAGCATCCCCAAAGTAATCTTCTTCTTAGACACAAAGGCCCCCGGAGAGCACACACACACACACACACACACACACACACTGTACAGAAGACAAGCCATAGCACATGGGACAACAACAAGAGGTGAAACAGGACTCTGGTCACTGGATGTAGTGTACTGTACCCCCCGCTGAGTGTGGGAGAGACCGTGTGTTAGAGTTCACAGAGACATGATATGCTGCTTCAGGTAGCCTTACTGATTCACAGGATTTTTAACAAGATCCATGCCGCTCAGCAGTCTGAATGCTACATGCAAGATCTTCAACTAAATGAAAATGGCAGCCCAAGAAGTCAGATACCCTCGAGTGGCAACTTTGCAAAACTTATATCCATAGAATAGTCTTATTCATAAATAATCAGTGTATTTAGTTTATTTAGTTAAGACATAATGGCATCCTTACTGTATTCCAAGTACTACAGAAACCTGGGGATAATATGCACTATATCTTTGGTCCATAGAAATCATTATGATAATGCACTAGCCAAAAAAAAAAAAAAATCATAAAACGATAGAAGTATTAATTTCTTTAAAAATCTCTCTCTCTCTCTCTCTCTCACACACCGACACACAAACACAAAATCCACACTTTTTTCTCTGTTGAAATTTCTCACTTAATTATTAAGCAAACACAATAATAATATACATGTCACATTTTATCCCATTTTGTTTATTCCCCTTTCCTAAATTCCAAATCTTGTCTGTTTACATTAGCCTTTCAGAGGGCTTACATATGCTTTCTAATCGTCTAATTATTCTAATTCTAATAAATACTATACAGTACTTACAATTTGGTCCTGAAGCTGTGGCGTCACTATCGAATCCAGAGTGTCTTCTTCATCTGCCTCCTCACCTGGAGCAGCCAACAAACAAGACCAAGGAAGAGCATCGCCTGGCCCCAGACCTCACATGGGGGGCCCACTTACTGTGCATAATTAAAGAGGTGGGATAGGGTGACCAGCAACCAGAAATATAGACCTATGGCACTGTTAATGTATGTACTGTAGGGGGAAACACAATGCTGGTGGTCTTGAGTAGTGTGTGCGCGTACATGTACACACTCTCGTGTGCGCGATTGGGTTTCTGTGTTCTTGCATATTTACAAGGGAGGACAGGAATACCGCATGCCTTGATTGCTTATCCAACCTTCTCCTGTAGTGTGTCATGGAAGGCTCAGAGATTTGGCTTCAGAGAGATGTGTGACTGAAAGATCAGGGAGATTTGAATTTACATTTTGCATATTGATCTTCTGTGTTAATTTATGTGACGTGGGGGAAGGGGAAAGCCACTGGGGAGCGACAGCACAGAGGTGCAGGAAAGACAAGAGACAGAGAGAGGGATAGGCAGGCAGACAGATGTGTGGGCAGAGATACAAATGCACGCGCATTTTACACATGGTAAAATATTCACCACTCGTCACACAATGAGCAGATCTATATCTTCTCAAACTTTTTGTCCTTCACAAAGACCTCTCAAACTGGAGAATGGGCTGTTTTAACAACAGTGGCCTGACGTGAGGCAAGTGCCCCTGACTGTCCATGCAGGGCCTTTGTGACAAGCCCAGAGTTTATGCCTCTGTTATTAAGGGATTAGTCTGACTGGCCCTGCTTGAGCTGATTACATTGTGAGCGCATAATCAATAATGGAAGACCTCAGAAACACAGCAGACACCACTCACATGCTCACATACACCCTGTCCTGAGAGCAAAAGTACGAAATGTTATGTAACAGAGCTAATCCGGCAGGAGAAATGGGTTCTCATGCACCCCCGTGGCACGGTGTCCAGTTCAGATTTTTGCATATTGCCGAGGTCAACTAATGTCCCAAGGGGTTCGTTTGGCAGCCGTCTTGAATCAGCATCCACATTGGATGAAAAATATTATTTTCATAACTTTCGAACCACGCAACATACAAAGGCAAATATAAAAATATACAAATGCAACCCCAGGAATCAAATGGCAACATCACTGAAATGTCACAACCAATCTTTAATGGTGAAACAGGAAATTAATATCAGTATTGTTCTTTATGCTACAGGTGTTTCTGGAGGTTTGATATCTGAATACAGGAAATAACACGTTTCAAGACTCAGAACAGTATCAATTTTGCTGTTTTGTTTCCTGCAAAAATTAACCCAATTTATTCTGATATCATTTGAAAGGTGTTTAAATCCATCTGATATGCTGATATACATCTGATAATATTAGCAAATTTACAGCAAAAGGTCATCAAAACATGTCGTCCATCTCATCATCAATCTCCCCGTCATTAAAACTGACCACAGAAATGACTGGGCCCCTGAAAAAGTCCAGTGAATGGGCCCACCCCAAATCTGCTTTATTCATATCAACATCTGGTGGTACAGGACGGCTGTAAGCTGGGTTGCTAGTACCAGCACTATGGTGCAGGTGTACCAGGGGCACAAAACCAAGTCAGGGGACCAGGGGAACATTGTTTTTCAAGTGATTTCTGCCCTTTGATGGGTGAACATAGTGAAGGGAGGAAGTGATGATGACTTTCCTAAGGCTTTCTCCTAAGTCTGAGCACCAGAATGGCAATACACAGTGGGTGGAAAAAAGGGCCCCAGAAAGCTTTCACCCTTCCCCCCAAAAAATGCTACAAAAAATGTGATGGGGGGTGCATGGGAACTTATTTCACATGCCGAACTAAGCAGATGTGTTTTTAGAGAGTGAAATTCTGTTGTTTTGTCTCAGTTGGATATCATTTCATTAGGTTGCACAGTCAATATCTTTTTTTTTTCTCTTTCCATGTAAATCTTGATGGGTTTGGACAGAGAAATTCAAATATTTATAAGTGCAACTAGAAACTAGCGAGCTCTGTTGAACACTACTCTGCTAGAGGAAATTGCATATCACAACACCTGCAAAAATGAAAAAAATCCAGACATAGGATAAGTTTCAACACTTATTTATTTCTCGTTTTTTTTTTATTTTTTATTTCGTTTTGTTTTTCTCGACAACTTTTGTTACGTGTCCACAGACATGAGAAGACATCAGCAGAACTCCAGAACACTCAAAGATAAACGTGAGCACTGAGATTAAGACTTCATCACAGGCTGAGACCTGCATCTGTCAAGAAGCTCAGAGCAAGAGTGCAGACCTGGGATCGTCTACCAGGTCCTTGTTGACCGCCTCATCCGCACTGACCTGAAATGTGCAAAACTGATCCTCGATTAGCACTCTTAACACTGACAAGACACTTGACAAAGTCGCAGGCCAGTTTCTTATTCATCATGGTATAAAGAGGGAGAGAGAGAGAGTTAATATCATCTGTCTGATGGGACCCAACACAGTAATCTGGTTTTATATACAAGACAGAGCCAAGAAGAAGGTTTCCAGTTAGTCATTACGAGGATCATGGGTAGCAATACTTTACAAGCAGCACTTCGGGGGATGGGGTGGAGGGGGGGGGCTGGCGTCATTAGAAAGCGGTAAGGCAGGAGAAAGGGACAGAGGCAAAGAGAGTACAGTGGAAGTGGATTTGCATGCTTAGATCCAGAACAATGCCAGTAAAAAAGCAGCCAAATCTGTAAAATAACAATTTACACATTTATCTTCTGACAATTATTGGCCAGTGCACGGAAACGGTCTTTAAGAGAACTTTTATTAATTCATTTTTCTTTTTCTTTTTTTGTAACATGATGCACTTGAGCCATGAGAATTGGAAGCAGAGTGAGTCATCTGTCAGCTGGAAACTAAAATGAATGCAGTCTGGTGCAGAGGTGCGGGTCTGATTGCTGGAGCATCAGCGGCACAGTTTCGTAACAGAATCTTTTCCTCCTTTCCTGTTTGGGCAGAGCGTGTCTGAGCACACGGCCCGATGTTTCCACACATTCTTGACGTAATCACTCGAAATCGTGATGACTCGTGCATGATTACGCACTTCTTCAAATAGTGCAATGTATATTTTACTAACACAATCCATCTTCCACAGCTACATAAATAAAGCTTTCCATTTGTCTTGTTCCAGCAAGCAACATAAGAAATATCTATTAGCAGTCTACCAGGCAAAAAAAGGTGGATTTACCAAGATGACCCAAAACATTCAGAAGCATAATGCTGCAGTTCCATTTAATTCCCACCAAATATAATTTCTCCGTTCATCCAGCCACAAGGGGGCACACATTTCAACCAGAGTGATTGATTGAGTATACTGCACTGTAAAATAAGGCTTTGGTACATTTTTATCTTAGGATATCACCTCAATGTTAAAGTGGCATCATGCGTAATATTCCCTCTCCACATATGTCACATCAGATCTCGTGTGCTTTCTTTACTGTATCAGGCTGCAGAGCTCAACAGGTTGGTTGGCCTGAGGCACACAGACTCCTGAATACTTCCTGCTGACTGAGTTCAGCCAGGTTTGACTGACCATCACCAGTCATACAGACAGGAAACAACAGCAAAACAAAGACTAAATGGTTGCCTGACCAAGTCTTTGGTAATGCCACGCCACGCACAGAAGAATGTGACCGTAAAACACAGTGCAACATGTGCAGTGCTCTCAGATTTAAACACTAAAACAACTGTGTCATGTCTAATAATGCACTCATGATGTCCAAATTATTTTCTCCTGCAGTATCAAATTGTCATTCTGGCAGCAGCAAGGTAAACTGTCTTGTCTAAAATCACCCTGTAGATTCTCCCCCATCTTTGTTGTTCATACAAACATTTGGGTCACCTTAGTAAGAAGTACAGAACATCAGACAGCGTAAAGCAACCATAAACTATAACATAGCCTTGGACATAAAATTCATATTAACGCCGAGCTAATCATACTGTATTGGTTTCTGACAACAAGCACCAGGCTGTAAAATATCTAGGAGGTACTGTACAAATGCTAGGCAGGGGGATTTTAAATGCAACAATTACAGTAAACGATAATGAGATATACAGTGTAATGTGTAAGTGTGTGTGTTGTTACAGGCTATACCTACCAACCATATGGCAACATGGATAATATTCACTCTCCAAATAAAACATTAACATAGCTTATCAATAGAAAAAAGATCTGTAGAATCTAATAGTACTGTAGATAAAAGCTTGCTTCTTAAGACACAACTAATGCTGGGATGCTGCCGAACACGTGATGAGGCGGAGAGCAAGAGGAGAGGAAGAAACGTACGAAGGGGAGATGGACAAGAGGTGAAGAAAGGGAGGCACTATCTGGTGCACGGACAATGCACTTTCACACTCGCAAGTCAACTGGCCTCTTATCAGCAGATTGTAAGTCCATGGTGAAGTTCCCCTTTGTCAGTGCTATTTCATCATCAAATACAACAGTGTGTCCCAGCTACTCGACTTGGTCCAATCCATTTAGCTGCTACAGGAGCAAAAGGACTTAAATATCAAATCTGTGAATATAATCTCACAGCTATGCTAGCCCAAAACAGATACAGGAATTGCTTATTTGATAAAAAAAAAAGAAAAAAAAGAAACCTAACGAATCATGTACAGCAGTCATATCGGCATATTTAACATGTAAAACATTTGAGAGCAATTTGGGGAGAAGCTTATCTGGGTGTCAATTAATATTACATCCTATTAATCTCACTAAAAATATGCAATGTGTGTTACCACAACGGCACAGCTGAAGGGATTTGAAACATTTCAGACAAGACTGTAATGCTTTGGTTAAAACAACCGAGTAAATGATACAAGACATTACCTGAAGATAATAAAGTGCCATGCAAGAAAACAGGTCCTGACATACATAAGTAACGGTGCACACAACCTAAACTGGGAGCAATAAATTAAAAAATATGCACAACTGGACATGTAAATACAAAGCGCACGCTAAAAGCAAGGCAAGGACATGAGATATCTCCTCTGATGGTGGGTTATCTTTACCTTAATTTAGCCTTTTTCACTCAACCACAGTTGAAACCATTTTTTTTTAATCAGACTGAAACCAGCAACTTCTTCCCCCTTTTCTCTCATCAAATACCCTCGTGCTCCTTTCCCGTTCAAACGACCTGCAACAGCACTCCGCCTCTTCCTCTGCATGCTATCTGAAAACCTCTGCAAATAAAAGTGACACAACTACTCTAGACTAGAGCACCAAGCCTTCCCAAACTGAGGTAATGTATATGCTGTTCGAAATATAGGCAATGCTGTCATCCCTGCACTTAACACACACCTACAGAGAAATATCTGGAATGAGGACGGGGAAAGAGATGCTGTCGGTATTATATTCCCCCTCGCCTGATGGTGTTAATAACAAATACATGAATGGTTGGTTTAGGACTGGGCCTCATATACAGTAAACAAAACAAGGGATGAGCGAGTTAACACAAAGTTAGCATTTTGCCTACCTCTATCTTTCTAAAGGGAATCAGTAGCTTCGGAAATTAGTTCTATATGAAACCTAAGACTGATCACAACTAGGCCCAACTCCCAGCAGAGGTAAGCTAAGTTATGGGCACAGGACGTTAGTTTGTCTTATGCTGTTTTATAGGTCGGGAGGGCACACGTCATGCAGGGTTTCAGGTGGCTATTGAGAGAGACTGCAAAAAGAAGGAGGATGGCTTGGGAGTACTGTTTTGCTTTCAGGATGAGAGATGGAGCGGTGTTTAGGACGGGGAAGGTCATCGTAACAGAGGGTTATTTAAATGGTTTATGTATAAGTTTGTTTATATGGTCTATGTACATTAGAGCAGGACGGTCAGTGGAGGTTTTAGATTGTATTGTCTTGTTCGTCTGACGGTTTCCACCGGGGTGGGTTCACCTCTCACATCCTCTGAACCGGCTGGGCGGACTTTCTCCTGGAGAGCTTTGACCTGAGGAGAGATGGGGCAAAGAAGAAGTTGAGAAGCAAAGTCGCACCAGCATTTAGTTCCAGTCTGATGGCAATATAAATACAATATAAAACACTATGTGGTGTCATAAACAAAAGCAATTTCACTTGCAAAATCCATTTCTACCAAAAAGGGCAGAAATTACTGTTCTGCATCTCTTTGGACTCCTACATTGAATTTTATTCAGCCTAAGATCCCAGTTTGCCATGACTTTGCCTTAGGAAACCTGATATGAGAAGACATTTTGGCTTGTGTTAAGTATTAAATTATTTAGATGTCATGCTTCAACACTGACATACAGATTCAAAATGGCTAGATTAAGACATAATGTTACAATAATGGGTCACTTTTGAATTATAATAATTGAAGTGAATTAAGTTATTAAATTACACAGAAATTCAACCATCTCTCATTTTGCTGAGGAGCCCTTTCTAACTGTGTCCGAGAGTCTCAAGTTGTTGTTTTTTTTTCCTCTAGGAGAAACGGTGTCACTGCCACTCACCTGATGGTGCCAGCTAACAGAGGGTTAAAAGCGTACAGCCAGTCGTGCATCTCTTTGTCATTGCTGGCCTGGAGCAGTATCCCACGATGCTCGGTGCACACAGCAAACGTGTTGGGAGTCTGGAGAGACAGGAGATGCTGTGGGGTTACTGACATTTGTCCAGACTCACGCGATCTGAAGCGTTTCGCTCAAATCAGCTTGACTGTTTAACTCAAGATCAGTCCTACCCGGAGTAAAGTCTGTTTGTCCTCGCTGTATTCCACCTGTGCAGACGACAGGTTGATGATGGCTCGCTCCACGCTGTCCCGCTCACTGCGGTACAGGTACACGTAGGGTCTGCGCACCACCACGTAGCGCTTCACCCAGCCGCTGGTGTGGGGCTCCAGGAAGTGCAGGTAGCCCTTCTTTGACACAATGGGGCTACACAAAATAAGAAGAAGGTTGATTTAAAAAGACGCTGCTAAAGCCCGAAACAAGTTTTCTTAAAGGAGTACTCCTTTACTTGGGCAAAATACCCCTTTTCCAACTTTAGATGGTGTTAGATGTTAGACATTGAAGTTAGATGGTGGAACTGTAACTGTCGAGTACATGTATCCTTCCACCTATCGCAGTGACCCACAAACCTGAAGGTATAGGTACACTCTTTTTTTTAATTCGAAGAAATGTATTTCACATACATATATGTGTAAATAAGACAGATTCTGAGTTGCAGTAAGGTATATTTTTTCACTTTGACAGAGCCAGACTAATGACTTCAATAGACTTCTAGTTTTTATGTGAACCTAACAAGAAATGCTACCCATAGGAATCAAGCCACTGGACGTACAGAGGGGAAAATGGCATCAAACATCTCATCTTAGTCTGAGTAAGTTGGAAAAAAAGCTATTTTGCCCACAACGTTGGTGTATTCATTTAAATGATGAGTGGAAGGCCAAATTAAAATACTACAATTTACAGTTGTGAGAGAAAATACAGTATATAATGCTGATTTTAATAATCATGCATTTCATATGTTCACCTCAATCTCTTTCTAATCCCAGACCCCCTTCCCCATTTTAATTTACAAATACAATGTTGGAGCTCTTATTATCCAGAATGACTTACTTTACAATCAAATGCAAAAAAAGAAGTCAAGTAGAGAGATACTGGGTAATATTTAAGAAAAAAGTAAACATGCACAAGGGAAGCAGCAGTAATAAAACATGAATGGGGACTATTTCACTGAAAACTGACAAATGTGTGGAATGAGCATGTAATTTAATAACTGAGTCTACATGCATTTTTTTTTTTTTTATTCGAGTCCTCACTTAAATCATCCTGCGGCAATTTTGATTATTGCAGCTTTAAGTGCAAGTGCCAGGACTAGAGGAGATAAGGGCTGGGAATAGCTGGAAGAGATGCGTTTCCATTTGCAAATGACCACGGGGAGGGACTCTGTGCTCTGTGGTCATGACTGAGGTGGGAAGACTGTCTCACTAATGAGCACCCAGGAGGAGCAAGAGTCTCGCCTGCATGACGCAAAGCGTGTGCCGAGCATGTTGTCAGCTGCAGGGCTCAGGCTTCCCTCTATAATGGTGATTTGTTTTAACTAGTCTCTGTCCCACAGTGAGGTAATTTGACCCATTTGATTCTGTGGGCTGAAAACAGTTTAGAGCAACTGGCCTTAAATCATTAAAGTCTGTTTGTTTGTTTTTTTGTCTGAATATTATAGTGCACACTGCTTTATGTGAAGAAGATGACGGCTTCAGTGGTGATTTGAGGTGTTGTATCTCTGACCTGACGCGAATCTCCTGTATGTCGGGAACAAAGGTGCATCCTCTGAAGGTTTTCTTTCTGTCCACTGGGCTGTAGGGGTCCAAATCCGGGGTGGACGCTCCTGAACTCGGCTCAGTGTGTCTGCAAAACACAAACAAGCAGCTCTTCACTGACTGAAAACGATAAAGCACTGAAATTGCGGCTACTTATTGATTTGCCGTAAACAGTTTCAAGTACTTTATCTTAATTTTTATTTCAGTATTCAACATATCTGCAAGTTGATTGAGCTATCAATGGATGACAAAGCAAAACACGCTCCAGTTCTCTTTTTACTGGTTTGATAGTTTATTAGTTGAGAAGAGATGCTGTACAATGCCATTTAAAGTAGAAGAATGATGTGTAGCTTTTTCTGAATATGAGAAGAGGATGGTGTACAAATTTGCACATAAGGTGTGAAGTACAAAGTTCAAGTGATTATCCAGAACTTTTTCATACAAATAAATGTCTGTTTGGCTACTTTCTAGTACTGGATGACACAGTTTAAGTCAACCTACAGCAGTGAAATCTTTTACATTTGCAGTTCTATACAGACACAAGTGAGTCCCTGTTTTCTGAGAAAAATCCTCAGAAGGTGATGTGCTTTACCCTTATGGTGGCAAGTATAGCAGTTTGTTTGGAATAAAGATGAGAAAGCAGGAGCGAACGTGGGGAGAGAAAGGAAGTTTTATTTGATGGGAGAGGCACAATTGTTCAAATATGTGGTGTTTCCTTGGGTTGAAAGCTTTGCTCACATCTACTGCTTCAGATTGAAAAAGTTGAATAAGCAACTTTTCATTTCATTTTGGCTTTAATTGTTCAATTTCCATGTTTACACAACTTTTACTTCCTTCTGTTAAGCAGATGCTGCTCAAACAAGAGCAAACCAGCTTCGAGGAAAATTACTTTTGGTGCTAAACACCGCGACACTGTCCGATAACACACACCTGTCCAGACTAGTTGCTTACCTGATGTCATAGTGTCCGTCTACCAGAGAGGGGCAGGTGGAGGATGGAGTGAGCGTGCTCAGTGCAGAGGAGGACGATTCCCTCATCAGCGATGCAGACATCTCAGACAGCTACAACACACACACACACGCACACCCCACACACAATCATACCAAAAAACACACACAAGACAAAACAAACAGGGACAAATACAAACAGACAAAACAAACCCGCGAACAATTAAGCACGTACAAACACATACATGCATTGAGAGAACACTCATGTCAGAAAATTTGTAATGAGCTGGAAATGTACTGTAGGCCATCTCTACACCATTATGAACATATGATACCAGTCCTCATCATGTCTAAGAGCCCCTTGCTGGTTAACATGTTAAAGGACATGCAGGAGTAACATTAGGCAAGTAGAAGCCTCGCAGTCTCTAAAAAGGAAGGAGCATGGGGAAGGTGTCAATGAGGTTCGGTCAGGATTAGGGAAAAAGAAAGACATGCAGATGAAACGAGATTATTTTAAGGCACAATGGAGAGATGCATGCATTTCCTGAATACAAATGTTCATAGCAGACCTGGGTCAAATACTATCTGGAAAGAAATCAGAGTTTGTTGAAAACTGGTTGGAGTCTAAGATTATGTAAGTTGTTGAATACCCTCTTTCAGCTGGCAGAAAGTTATTATTTTCTTAAGTGGCAAACCTTGCATATCTGGTCCTCAGAGCAGCTTAAATATTGTAAATTGTAAATATTGTTTAACCCAGTTCTCATAAGTAATTGCAAAAAACATAAACAGAAGGTGGGCAAAATTTTGGATGGTTTGTATCATTCACTGTCAGAATCGCCTAATATGAAAATAGATCATATGAGGAAGAAAAGGAATATTAAAAAAGAGACAATAAACAGTACTGAGGAAATTAGTGGAAATGGGTAAATGAATGGCGGAGGATGAAGGAGCTGGGTGGAGGGGCGTGGGGCTTGTTTATATTGTGAAGGTAGGGCGCTAAATTGAAAAGGATTAATGGGCCGGGTTACAAGGCCTAGGCTGGGGCTCACCTTGCTCTCACTGGCACTGCTGCTCACCTGGCTGTACTCCCTGTTGAAGGTGTGCATCAGCAGGCGCAGACACTGGGAGCAGCAAGACAGGGGAAAATGACTTTTAATTAGATCCTGCTACGTCACATGTAGCATAGGGCTGTATTATAAAACCTGTACCTGATCAAACGAATGAAAGAGTAAATAAAAAGAAGGCAAAGCTTACCTTGGCAGCCAGCTCCCTCTGCCTCTGGTTGGGGCTCTCGGGGGCAGGGCTGCCTCCAGGGCTGTGGCTGAGGATGGGACTCTTGGCAAAGTCGCTGATGTCACTGCTCTTGTAGAGCGCCTCCTGTCCCGCCTGCAGAGTGGCCTCCAGCTTCTCCCTCAGCAGAAGGTAGTGCCTGGTCTTCTCCACCTGAAAACATCAGTGAGAGCGATGCAGGAAGAGACGGAGGGAGTCCATCAGATGCCTCAAATCTGCAAAATGCACTTCCAAAAACACTAGCCAGCAATAATAATTGTTTTGATCATTATTATTATCGTTATCATTATTATTCTTATTATCATTGTGATTATTCAGCACTGAAACTTGAACCAATGCATTCTGTGATTGCCAGAAATTAAGGAAATCTACAAAAATTTAATCTATAAAAGAAAGCTTTTTCACATGGGAAAGGGAAGACATGACCACACTAATATCTGATTTGCAAAAAAGGACAATATCAGCTCGATGTACTGGTACACTGATAAATCGTTTTTTTGAACAGCCAAATCTGACTAAACTGAAGAAAACATGACTCGGGTACAGCCCCAACTTTTTTTGATTCATCTTTTTCCACCACTGGGCCCGTCTAATCCCTTAATCCAGAGGCTCACCTCCTGCAACAGGCTGAGTTTCTCCAGCTCCCACTGGTGGTCAAGGATGAGGCTGTCGCTGCGGGGCCTCCACCCGGCCAGGTTCTCCTCTCCGCGGACGTACGCCACAGAGGTGTCCAGCACACGCCTGCGACGACGCTGCATGCCTGGCAAAGACGATAAACCACCAAAGAGTCAATGAAAATACAAGAAACAGGAAGGAAATGAACATTTTTCCATTGAGTATGAGAACTTAACATGTCATTTGCTTCTTGTCTATCTCAATTTTTCGGTTGATTATTTTTTTCATTTCTTTTGTCCATCTCACCTGGACTGCCATTGTCCGCCACATGGCAGAGACTGACTTCATAGACTCCTGTGACACGGTTACTGTGGAGAAGATGGATAAAAACAGTATCCAGGTTACTAGAAGAGCAAATGATAAGGGGGTGATAAGGTGCCAGACACAGGAACCTACATCACAAAGTTTGCAAGACATAGATTTCTTTAGATTCCAGGATCATTTATTCATAAAACCTGACGAGGAGTACCTCTCAGAGGGCCTGAGGCAGCCGGTGCTGAAGAGGTTTCTGATGGAGCGGGAGGCTGGCAGCTTCGCATCACGAGAGTAAAACACCATGCAGAAGTCTTTTGTGATCACTGTCGGCTGAGTGCAGTTCTCCATCTAGATAACAGACACAGACAGATAACAAATCAGATAACAGTCTGATTTGCTGAAGTCTGCAAAGAACATATCAAAATAAAAATCAGTGTTGTTGGCATTATCAAGTATTTGCCAGTACCTCCAAGTAAGCAGAGAGAGTGATGTAGATCTTCTCCCCGTAAGGAGTGACTCGGTTCAGAAGCAGGGAGTTGTGCATGGAGCTATCCCACGCTGCCTCAAAGCGATAGAAAGTCCTGTTGGGGTTAAAGAGAAAAAAACGATCGTGTTGATTTGTATGTTTCTGAAAGATCAGAGAGTTATCCTTATGAAAGACCTATCAATCAAAGGATGTTTTGTTGACAAAAGAGGTAGTTGAAAAGATGAAAATGATCAGTATTATACCTATGGTCAACTCCCAAGGAGACACTGCCATTAGCAAAGGATAAAAAGAAAGAGGCAAAAAGTTAGAAGCTTTAAATTATAACTGTAAATTTAAGTTTAAAATTCATACAGCAAATAAACTGATGCAAATTACTAAAAAATAAATGCATAAAAAACAGAGACAAGATAATGATACAGTTAATTGTCAGCTTGTCAGTTTGTATCACCAAATGTTCAAATAAAAACTAAAAGAAAATAACTGAACTGTCTAGTTTAATATAGATTTATAAACAAACTTCTTCACCAAATAAAGACTACAGAGACACACAGAGAGACAAAATCAATACCGACATTTTGATGGAAAAACAATCCGGAACCATAATGCATACTTGTCATCATGTTTGGGCCAGAAATATCCGGAAGACAGGATGTTGAGGGAGAGGATGTTGGGGTCTATGATGGTCTCATCCGCCTCCGGAGTGTTTCGGATGCGACCTGAGGTCAAACAAGCCATGATAAAATTACTGTCGTAGCAAACAACAAGATAAGACAAGACAAATTTTATATATGTGATATGTAAAAATATATGTATAATATAGAATCTTTGCACATGTTGATAATTTAGTTGCTGGTGTGAGAGCAAGAGGAAAACACATTATAATTGCTCATTTGCATTTTTAATCTCTATTTTTTAATTTTTGCTTTATTCGATAGTGACAGTAGTGAGACAGGAAAGGCAGGGGAGGGAGAGGGGATCACATGCAGCAAAGGGCTTGGGCTCGAATTTGAACCCTGATAAGGACTCAACCTTGATAGGTGGTATGCGCTCTACCACATGAACTACAGGGGCACCCCTGTATTTTCAATTTCTGTATTTCAATTCCATATTACCTCTGATAAACACCTTAAACTGACAAGCCTCCTGGATGTTTATTGAACCTCTCTCCCATGCTACGAATCAAATTTACGTTCCGGTAAGGGCAGAATAGATCATCCTCAAGTCCCTCAACACTCACCAATCACCAGCTCCTTCACTTCCTTCCACTCAATATCATTTCCGGTTTCATGTGCAATGGTAACTGCGATCCTCCGCTGAATGCCCTGCAGAGAAGAAAAAAAAAAACACATACAGATAGTGACCCTGAACGTTAGGGCTGCTAGGTCTTTCCAAGGAGTTCAACCAAAAGAAATAGTTTGAAAGTTTATAAAAAGTCCAAGTTTATAGCTATGTCCTAGCTTATGATGTTAGATCCTCTAGCTGATGAATACATCGCTGGGAAACAGGAGTCAGTATTTTGGTGGGACACAGTCAGACAGAGCATTACCTGATGCAAGAGGAACGTGCCATGGCAGGGCATGCCACCTCTGTGGTCAACAACAGCTGGGATGTAGCTAAAGACAGGAAAATAATGAATATGTTCAGTGGTAATACTTTACATTAATATCGATCTGTCCGACAATAATTCAAAGTGAAAAATGTGAAAAGGCATGTGAGTTTGCACTCGTTGCATTAACTCCAGTAGTGGAATAATAGGATTCCTTATGCATGTGATTTATCTCATGCTTTATGCTCTCAAACCAGGAACACACATCTACCATAAACACACTACTCACTCTCCACTGGCCTCCAGCTCACAGATCTCAAAGAAGACCATCAGATCGTATTTGGAGTGACACGGTCCTGCAGTGGAGCGTGTCAGGGTGCTGAGCTTGGTGGCCGGCACTGGAGAACACAGGTTAGAAAACAGAACAGGGTTTTTTTTCTTATGCTGACAAGCTTGTTTTCACATGATGAAAAAAGGAAAATAAGTGGAAAAAAGATTTTTTTTTAAAAATGGATAAATAAATAAATAATAAATAAAAAAGAACATAACCAAATGTCAAATTGGTGCCAGGTACTGGAACACAAACAGTTAAACAGAAAATACAGTTATTTTTAATGAGCCTATTTTAAAGGAAAAAAAAACAAACATCTAGATGGGAAAAATGCATGTAGTTTCAGAAGAGTTCAGCAACAGAAATCACAAATGGTCATGGTTTTTATTGACAATAAAATAACATAGCTTAAATGATTTAATTGTGGTAGGACTGTAGCATTTCAGCTGTAAAGTCTGTTTGCCTCCACTCAGCAGGTTTGCATTATCCAAATGAAGATGATGCAAATTTGACAATCATCATGCAACATATAGGCATGTTGCATGATGACTGTCAAATTTGGACTGGATTTATCCCTAAAATAACAACTACGAAATACACCATTATTTGAAGTGAGTGTATTTAAAGCACATCATGAAACACATTTTAATTTCTCATTCATTTAAAGTGAGCACTTTGTAATGCTTG